>MJUU01017071.1:51124-95858 GCA_002080025.1 Modiolus philippinarum | reverse complement strand
GCCATTTTGGGTTATCCAATGACCATTTTGACAAAATTCGTTCCTAACTGACCAAATAGTTTCAGAGAATGTCCTTTAGTTGTTTTTTTTTGCACCAGACCAATGCTAAACTTTATTTTCTATTACCGACCGTCTTCAGATACAGACCTGTCAGACAGAACCACAACCGAATCTTTGTATCAAGCATATTGTTCAAGAGAAAATTTCAGTTATGGTATACTTGTTCTTTAGTGAATTTCTCATCATTATTTCAAATTTTGGCATTTTATTTTATTTTATTTGCAGATGTTTTTTCTGACCACCTGACATCTTATGATTTCATTATGCCGTTTCCTTGCAGCTGACTCGATGAGTGTCCTCTGGTTCTTTATATATTCGGATTGTCTTCTGTAAGTCTTTTTCTTTATATATTGTGATTGTCTTCTGTAAGTCTTTTTGTGGGGCAACGGGTGACAGCTATTGTAAGAATACTTTGCCTGTTATTTTATGTTTGTGACAATCCCACACCCAGGAACAAAAGGAAAGATACAAACCGGTGCTAGGGCCGTCTGGAATTCACTATGAGTTAAGGACTTGACTGTGACTTCGAGATAAAGAACAACAATAATGCTCGACTTAAACATGTATTTATAGAGACTTTGTCTCATGTGCATTTACTCCATATCCTTCTGTTGTTCATTATCAGTTTTCCTCTATAAAGGTCATCTTGGATAAGATGTGAATCTGCTTTACACAGTCTACCTAAATACCCTTTTTCACAAAGGTTGAAGCTTATTGGCCATGTAGTTTTAGAGAAGATTGTTGAATGTTTTACAAAATGAAGTGTTAATTATGTCTCCTGTTGGTGGCCATTTTAATGAGATGCAAACGTGTCCGACAAACTCTACTTTTTAGTCGGATTATGGCTAGCTATTTAGTTTCAGAGAAGATCTTTGTAAGCTTTTTTTTTTACATCAGGCGAATTGTCTATCAAACTTTCACTATTATTGACCATCTTTGATAAGGGCCGATCTATAGGACTGTTTTTGAAGTGGGTCATCTTCAGACCATTCGATTTGCATTAAACTGCAAGGGACAATTGAATGTTCTATCTATCGATGGAGCCCAATATCATATTATGTCTTTTATTGGCAGCCATCTTAGATCGGGTTTAACCTGTGGAACATCTATTTTGAAAGAGATAACCCGATAATCATTCTGACAAACCTTCGAGGCACACTAAGGAAATAATCTAAGGCCATTCACAACCTAGTTTGGTTCTAATTCGCAAAGTAGTTTCTGACAAGATCTTTGAACGAAAATTTACTTACAGCACACGACAGAACCCAAATGATGGCAAAAAGTGAAAGAACTCACCATGACTATACGTTTTGCCTTTTCGTCGATTTGCTTTATTCAAAATGGCAAAGTTGTTTCAGAAAAAAAGTTTTTTGGATACGTTTCCAAAGGGTCCAATGTAAATTTATGTTCTCGCTGGTGGCCATCTTGGATGAAATACAAATCTTAGGGACAATCTAAGCACAATTACATTGCAATTAGTTTCACTTTTGGTCTAGGTTTTCAAGCTATATTGACTAGACTATTTCCATTGGGTAAAATGTAAAACCATGTTCACCGCTAGCGAAAAGGGATTGTTTGCGAATGTTCAAAGCATTAGGAGGTAGTGCATGTACCTATGAATTGCTTTTCTGTGACTAAGTTAACGTGTTGCACGTGGTACAATAAAAAAATAAATATTCTCGTTTTCTGTGACTGATTGTTTTAGTCCTAACAAGAGGCTTCCAAGAGCCTGTATCGCTCACCTGGTCCATGGCTGAAATTGACAGTCTAAATAAACTCAATTTTAAATGGCCTCATTTTCTAGTATTTTAATAGACTTTGATGTTATAATGCTCTATGTATAATAAGTAAATATGATCCCGTTCACACTCACAATATTTGAATCGATTGATTCAAATCAGTTTTTGCTGTTCACACTGTAAATAGATCGATTGCAATCAATCTTTGTTTGGTCCCATAAAATGAGGTGGTCTTAAAAAGATCGATTCAAATTGTGACTGACTCGGGCCGTGTTAACACTACAACTAAATGGGATCGATCCAAATCAAGATTGATTCTTTTACGTTTTAAAACCCATTTACGTTCACATATGAAAATTTGAATCCATTGCGATCAATCGCAACAGGTTTTATCTTCTCATTAAAACCGATTGCATGCATTCAAAGCACTTGAATCGGTCTTTTTGAGACCACCCCAAATGAGATGGTTGAAATCGATCTTTTTATAGTATCAGCAGCAAAAACCGATTGGAGTCGATTCAAATATTGTAAGAGTGACGGGTCCCAAGTTTGGTTCCAAAGCGAGAAGTAATGAAGTAATTCCAGGAGAATATCTTTAAGTGTTTAAAGGTTTGGTCAAATGTTAACTATGTTCCTGACTGGCGGTCATCTTGGACCTGATGTGGACTTACAGAATACAATCTTAAAAGAGGGCCAATTTTGGTTCCAATTGACCAAGTTGTTTCAGAGATCTTTAAATTTTAATCGCGGTCAAATGTTTAACTATGTTCCTCCCTGGCATCTCTCTTTGATTAGACGTGGACATGCCGGACACTTTCTCAAACAGGACCTTCAAGACTGTGGTGACCAACTATGGTTCAAATTGACCAAGTATTTTCAAAGGAAAAAAGATTTCTGATTGTGTTTCCTTAGTGTCCAATCTTAAACCCCGCTGGCAGCAATTTTGGATGAGATACGACAGTCAGTGATCTTACCTCATGAAAATAATATTGTTGGTATGATAAATATTTTTGCATTTGAAAGTACGAAAATTTGACCAAGAAAGGGCAACAATACCCATCTGAATTTTGATTTCTTTCAAAATTTCTAAGTGGGTAGATTTTGATAAGCTGAACATTTTTGCAATTCAAAGTTGACCCATGTCTGTTATAGTTTTTCAATAAAAACATAAATAAAAAATAATAAAGTTTTGAAAATTTTGCAGAAATGGACAATAACTCAATAACGGGTTATCAGATTTTCTCCCAAATCGCATGGTAGGTAGATCTTGCAAAGTTATTCAGTTTCACTCGAATTAGATTTTTGATATTGTGTTATTTACCAAAATCTGTCATTTACCCATGATGTTTTATTTTTAGTATCAACAGTCATGTTGTTCATTGAGGGGGTCTTCACTCCTTGGACTCCTTGGACACAATTTTGAAACTAGGTGCTCAGGTTATGAATGGGACTAGACATCGGAGAGGTGGCAGCTACCTCTATGGGCCACAAGGGTACAAGTGTGGACACAGTGTAAATAGGGACAAAATCATATAATCATCAAGAAATAATCAGAATGAAGTGCTCTTATTTCACAATATCGAATGATAATACAAAGCTTGTGACAAATTTCAAGCTTGTATCATTTACCATTGCAGAGAAACGCTCGACAAAAAACAATGGTCAACGGTCACCAACATTTTTTTTGACAAATGCAAACTATCAAAAACCTATCTCAAAAGACATAAAAAGTTATAGCCAAGGCACGACTTGCCATTATAAAATCAATAATCTGGCCTTAAAGACAAATGGTCAGGGCAAAAGGTCACCAATCATGGTTCATGAAATGTGGTCTTTAAGTGATCTATCTATATGCACATCTCAAAAGACAAAAGTTATGGCCCGGACATGACTTGCCATAATGAACACAATAATTTGACCTTGAAGTCAAAGGTCATCAATCAAAGTTCTCTACCTACATGCAAATATCAAAAGCATATCTCTAAAGACAAACTAGGGGATGGCATGCTGGTTTTTTTTTAGTAATATTTGTGTCTGTAAGACACATTATGCCCTCGCTAAACACATGTTACTCTTAGGTTGCACAGATAAACTATGTACCCTCTATTACTAAATCACCTAAAAATTAAAAGCTTTTGGAAAAAAACCGAAAGCAAAATACATACCACATGCACATCTTTAATATAGATACAAATATACTCCAAAATAAAAGCTTCCTAACATCAAAACTGTAGGAGGAGTTGTTCGGACAATCTGTGTACCCTCTATTAATAATTCACCCAATAAATGACTAAGTTCAACAATGTATATTTTTTTCAAAAAATGCATCAAAATCCTTCCCACATGCACATCTTCAATATAAGGACAAATTATCTGCAAAATAAAAACTTCCTAGCATCAAAACTGTAGGAGGAGTTGTGTGGACAAACTGTGTACCCTCTATTAATAAATAACCAAAAATGACTAAGTTAAACAATGTAAAAATTTTACAAAATTTCACCAAAATCGAAATCCTTACCACATGCTCATCTCAAATAAATCCCCCTTGTGCATCGTTTCATCATGGTGTCTGCTGCATTCTGTTCTGTATGTGAATGCGTTTTATTTTTTATTTATTTATTATTTTTTATCCAAATGTACCGGGTATATTATTAATATTACTCAATTTTTCAAAGTATGAAGTGCATCTGTGGTAGACGTACATATATATGCCTTTATTTATTATTTTTATTATAATTATTAATTGTTATTTATTGTTTATACCGTTTTCTGTAATATTGTACTGTACCAATCATAAATGTTTGATGTATCATGCCCTCCTGGGGCCCTTATTTGGTAATAAAATATTCTGATATAGGTACAAAAGATCTGCAAAATAAAAACTTCCTAGCATCAAAACTGTAGGAGGTGTTGCGCGGACACACTGTACCCTCTTTTACAAAATCACTAAAAAATGACTAAGTTCAACAATGTATATTTTTAACAAAAATTAACCAAAATAAAAATCCTTACCACATGCACATCTTCAATATAGGTACAATTGATCTGCAAAATAAAAACTTTCTAGCATTAAAACTGTAGGAGTTGCGCGGACGAACTATGTACCCTCTATGAAAAATCATAAAAAATGACTAAGTTCAACAATGTAAATTTTTGACAAAAAATGCACCAAAATCAAAATCCTTATCACATGCACATCTTCAATATATGTACAAATGATCTGCAAAATAAAAACTTTCAAGCATAAAAACTGTAGGAGGAGTTGCGCGGACAAACCATGTACTCCCCTTGGACGGACGGGTGGACGGACAGACGTACGGACAGGGGTAAAACAATATGCCCCCCGACTTATCGTCGCGGGGGCATAAAAANAAAAATGCACCAAAATCAAAATCCTTATCACATGCACATCTTCAATATATGTACAAATGATCTGCAAAATAAAAACTTTCAAGCATAAAAACTGTAGGAGGAGTTGCGCGGACAAACCCTTGGACGGACGGAAGGGTGGACGGACAGACGTACGGACAGGGGTAAAACAATATGCCCCCCGACTTATCGTCGTGGGGGCATAAAAAAGTTATAGCCTGGGGACGACTCTTTTACGGACTGACGAACAAAGTGATTAATATAGGACGTTATAGCCTGGGGACGACTTTATTACGGACGGACGAACAAACAGTGATTAATATAGGACGCCCGACACTATGTGGTGGGCCCTAATTAGCATTGATGGTCTAAGGGGCAAAATTCTGAACAAGAGGCTCTTAAGAACCTGTATTGCTCACCTAGGGTCTAATGATACACTTTGTTCCCAGCTGGTAGCTACCTTGGATTTGGCACAGACCTACCAGGCAAAAATTTTGAAGTGTACTATCCAAAGACTGGTGTAATCAAGTTGTGTTCCAATTATGGATTCGTGAATTATAAGATGGGGTACAATTTTAAACTATGTTCCCTGCTGGCGACAATCGTGGATGAGGTACGGACCTACCGGAACCATTTTTGAAAGAGACAAATTGACTAAGTTTGGTTTCTATCGGATAAATTGCTTCCGTAAAATGTGTTTGAATGTGTTTTCCATAAGGTGCAATGTTCCCTGCTGGCGGCCATCTCAGATGAGGTACTGACCTGTCTGATACCTTCTTGGAAGGGGCCATCTAAGGACTATTGTGACTAAGTTTTATTGTCTGACTAGTAGTTTCTGAAAGAAAGATTATGAAACTGCACCAAAAGGTCCGATGTTTAACCACGCTCTCTGCTGGTGGCTATCATTTTGGTTGAGGCAAGATCATGCTGGATTCCTTTTTTGCAAGAGACCACGGTGACCTAAGAACCATTTTGACTATGTTTGGTTGTAAACTGGACTACTAGTTTTGAGCAGATCTTTGAATGTGTTTTCCATAGGTTCAATTTTAAACTTTGTCCCTCATTGGCGGCCATATTGGATGAGGTACAGACTTAACAGATACCTGTTTTGGAAGGGACCATTGTTGTATTTAAGTTTGGTTGCAATTAGACAAGTAGTTTATGAGAAAAGAATGTGTTTCCGTAGGGTCTAATTTGAATCTATAAGGTACAGACCTGTTTTCGAATACTTCTTCTAAGGATCATTGTTACCATGTTTCTTTAAAATTGAACTGTTAGTTTTATGAGAGATTTTTTTAATGTGTTTTCCATAGGTTTCAATATTAAACTGAGAGATTAGAATTGCACGTCCCATAGGGCAAAATGTGAAACTATGTTCTCCACTGTTGGCCTTTTTAGTGTAGACCTGCTTGGGACAAATTTTGAAGGGTCTCACCAGGGCACTTTAGGGATCAAGTATGGTTCCATTTCGAAAAACGACTTCAGAGATATAATCTTTGAATGTATTCTAAATTGGTACAATGTATAATTATGCTAAAAAATGGCAGCCATCTTTGATAAGGTGTGGTCATGCTGGATATCTTTTTCTGAAGAGATGATCTAACGACAAATTTGACTCAGTTTGGTTCTACTAGTAATTGGACTAGTAGTTACTTATTTCTTTCAATGTATTTTCCATATAGTCAGTGTTAAAATACAAATGTAATTATGTTCCCTGTTGGTGCCAATCTTGGATAAGGTATCTGCTTGATACCTTATTTTTTAGAGGGGGGCATTTAAGGACCACTCTGACTAAGTTCAGCCAGTAGGGCTAGTAGTTTCAGAGATTTTCCATGTTTAACTATGTTCCCTTCTAGCATCCATCTGAATGTGAAGTACAGTTACATGTTTAAGCAGGGATTTCAGAGGAGGTCTTTGAAAGTGTTTTCCCATAGCACCCAATGTTAAAAAATATATTTCTGGCAGGCAGCGGTCTTGGATGAAGCAATGACCTGACGGGTACCTGTTTTCAAAGGGACCAATTTACTAAGATTTTTTCAAATTGTAATAGTGATTTCTGTGGAGTAGATCTTTGAAAGTGCTCTAATATAGGGTCAAACATTAAACTATGTACTCTGCTGATGGCTATCTTGGTTTGTTCATGAATGTACTTTCTCATTATAGAGTGACTTTCAAATTATTGTAGATATATAACATGTATAAGCATGTTGGATTATTTTTCATCTGAAGAAAGTGAAAATATAGTTTCCATAACGAGAACTAGTTGATTATGAAATTTCTCACATCAAGTTGAATAGATTTTTTAAATGTTTGAAAGCAAGGCTTGCCGAGCTTTTAAACATTTGAAAATTTATTTAACGAGATGTGAGAAATTTCATAATTAATGTGTTTAAGTTATGGAAACTGTTTCTCTAATGACTAGGCGAAAAAAAACGAGAATTGCATTCCGAATAAAGTTGGCGGGAAATTCCACGTAACTTGTTCTCCTCTCTAGAGAGGAGAACAAATATTTCCACACCATTCAGGAAATGTGAAAACTGGATAGAAATTAGAGAATAATGCTTTAAGTAGTTGTATAACATGAACATGATGAAATAAAACAAGAGAATCTGTGTCAATGGACACTATGCCCCGCTACTGATCATAAATAATTAATGACCATTAGTGACATTTATTTTATCATCTATACATCTAGAGGCTAACATGAAATTTTACCTAGCAATCATCAAATATGTATGGTTGCTAGGAAAAATTTCCGAAATTAAAGGTCTAGGAGAGTTTCAGGAAATTTACCAAAATTGGAATAAAAAATTTTTGCAATTCAGTTATTGAAAATTGGTGTTTTGACAAAAAGGATTTCAAAAAAGTATGGTTGCTAGTAAAATTTCCAAAATTAAATGGTCTTGGTCTTGGAGAGTTTCAGGAGATTTACCAAAATTTGAATCAAAGATTTTTGCAATTCAGTTAGTGAAAATTTTTGTTTTGACAAAAAGACATTAAAAAATAATATGGTTGCTATGTAAAATTTCCAAAATTAAAGGTCTTGGAGAGTTTCAGGAAATTTACCAAAATCGGAATAGAAGATTTCATTTACAAAAATGGCTGTTTAAACATAAAGGACAAAAAAGATGCTAAGAAGAATTTCAAAAATTAAATAAATGAGCGTTATCAAAAATTAAATCATAAATTTCAAAGTCAATGAACTATGACATCTGTTTGGCACTAAAACACTGCTGTTCATGTTATGATGTATAATTATACAAAGTTTTATCAAGATCCTTCAAGGTAAACTACTTTCAACCTAAACCTTAACCTGTAGTATATCAAACATTCACTCCTAATAGTCTAAGTCATTGAACCATGACCTTGAGGTCATAGCATCCATTTCCTTCCAAAATATTGCCGTTCATGTCATGGTCCATCTGCATACAAATTTTCATCAAGATATCACACCTCCTTCAAGGTTAACTACCTTCAACCTAAACCTGTAGTATTTTAAATATTCACTCTTGATATACAAAGTCAATGACCCATGACCCTGAGGTCACTGCATCTGTCTCATTCCAAAATATTGTAGTTCATGTCATGGCCTATCTGTATACAAAGTTTCATCAAGATATCACACCTCCTCCAAGGAAAACTACCTTCAACCTAAACCTTAACCTGTAGTATATTTAATATTCACTCCTGATATTCAAAGTCAATTACCCATGACCCTGAATTCACAGCATCCGTTTCATTCCAAAATGTTGTAGTTCATGTCATGGTCTATCTGTATACAAAGTTTCATCAAGATATCATACCTCCTTCAAGGTTAACTACCTTCAACCTAAACCTTAACCTGTAGTATATCAAATATTCACTCCTGATATTCAAAGTCATTGAACCATGACCCTGATGTCACAGCATCCGTTTCATTCCAAAATGTTGCAGTTCATGTCATGGTCTATCTGTATACAAAGTTTCATCAAGATATCATATCTCCTTCAAGGTAAACTACCTTCAACCTAAACCTTAACCTGAGCATTACGGATGGACATACGGACGGACAACGTACCCGAAATCTATATACCCCTCCTACTTCATAGGCAGGGCATAAAAAGCTATATTATGCCATACAACTACTCCATATCTTGGAGAAAGGACCTGCAGATGTATTTGTGATTGGCTTCCATTGATTTATTCACTTGTTTACCTTTTTGGGGACCATTTATATAATTAGGGCTTACTATATGGTGTGAGGTTCCTCACTGTGTTGAAGACCATACAGTGACCCATAGATGCTTTGTTTTGGGTTGTTTTAACCTGGATATGGGATGATGTCTCCTTCACATTTACCCATTTCCTTTCTTTTTCATATTGTAATTTGTATACAATTGTTTTCATAAGTATGTTGAACAATATTTTATTCCATCAATTTGCAAAATTAAATACATGTACATTTATATGAATATTAAGAAAACAAATATCATTTGTATATAAATGGGGTAGGCATATTCAACATTTAAACCAAAATATTGTCTAACAATGTAATTAAAACATCTGTATCTTGTGTAAAAATTGTTACTTCCTGTAACTTTATAATGAGGCCCTGTAAAACTACCATGAACTGAAGTCTCCAAGTTTCCCTGGTACAAATTTAGCCCTCTTTTTTTCTGTTTCAGATAGTTCATTATCAGATGTGCCTTTTATACGATTTAATGTTAAGTTAATGTATTTTCCAACTCCTGATTTATACACTTTGGGTGCTGTTCCAGTTTCCAATTTCCTCTTTCTATCTTTTTCTATTTTTTCCTTGTCATCTTTGGCTCTCAGTATATCATCATCTCTCTCTTTTTGCAATTGTTCATCAGCTTTCTCATAAGGGTCATAGAAAACAGTGCAATTTTCTATTATAACATCTTTCTTTGGATGATCTTTCTTGTCTGTTTCGATAACTTCTATTTCATCAAGAGTATTGATCCCCCCAACAACTCTTCCGAAAACTGTATGTTTGTTGTCAAGGTGATGAGCAGATCGGAAGGTGATAAAGAACTGTGATTTATTTGTATTTGGTCCTGAATTTGCCATACTTAAAATTCCTCTCCACGAATGATCCAAATTTGGTTTGAATTCATCCTTGAATGAACCTCCCCATATAGAATCACCTCCTGTGCCAGTACCAGTTGGGTCTCCTCCTTGCAATACAAAGTTTCTGATTAAGCGATGAAATTTTGTATTATCATAGTAGCCGTTTTTGCAATGCTTTAAAAAGTTTTCACATGTTTTGGGTACTTGATCACAATACAGTTCAATATTCAATGGACCATAGTTTGTTTTCATAGTCAAATAACCCTTCTTTTTAACTCTTTCATATCTCAAAATGTCCTCATCAATGATCGCATTTTCATGCTCTGTAACTGGGACCATTGCTGTAGATGTAAATGATGCTGCGACTTGTCCGGTAGAATAATGAGCTGCATTAAATTTATCTAGAACTGGCTTGGTGTCCTCTTCTTTGACTGGGGCTTTATAAGTTTTTTCGAGTTCCTCGAGTACAGATTGTGTCATAGTGCTAGAGGCCCTGAGTTTTGATGAAGATGATTGTGATTTTTCATGTTTATTAAAGTTAACTTGGTTTTTGACATGGTAGAAATTTGATAAATTCCTGTGATCTAAATGGTCTGGATCCTGGATTGTTATAATGTCATTTCTTGTAAATGGTTTATCATCAATTAAGTCCCTCAGATGACCTGGCCTCAAGTTAAGTCTTTCAACAGCCTCTTTACTAAAAACATTCCCAGTCTCTTTGATTGCAACGATTTTTGTATTCTTTGAAAATACATTGAAAGTAACAGGACAGTGGTACCTGCCCTCCGAGTTCTTGAAGAAGTTTAAATGTATCAAGTCTCTGGCAGTCATTTTTTCCCCTGTGCAAGGATTGACCCCATATTTTTTCAGGAAAGGAACAATGTTAGTTATATCAAATATGTGACCATCTTTAGTGCATAATGGATCGTCAAAGCGTGTTAACGATAAACAACAGCAATCGAATGGTAAACGTCTGAATTCCCCATCACTCGCTATCTTTTTTCTGTAACCACCATACTGAGAGCTCCATTCAGTTGTTGTGAGGTATAGTTTGTCTTTCTGGTGCTGTTTTTTCCCCATAATATAGAAGATTTCTCAAAAGCAACGCATTTGCCAGAGCGGAAATGAAATAGCAATTATAAATTGGAAACAATCACGGACCGGACATGCTAAAACATTCCACCCAAATCCGTTGCCATTTTAGCGCTCTGTTTGGGCTTTTACAGCTGTCAAATGAAGTAATCGATTTTATATAAAATTTACCCTTGATTAAGGTAATAGGTACGTAAATAGCAATGTTTCCGGGTTTCACTAAAATTTTACATGCATGTCCATAAAACGCAGCTGGAAATTAAAGTGAAAGAAAATCGGTTTTAATGACTAATTAAAAAATCAGCAAGCTGTGTTGATTTCAAATAGAATCTATGTAAAACGTACAGAAAATTTGGTATTGGTTCCCATCCGAGATTGTTCACCAACTGCGTGACGCTTCCTGATGGCCTGTCTGTATAATTCCGGTAGTGGAGCGACTGTGCTGCTCGTCTCTGCACTTTCTCTAGTTGGTCTATCTGTCTTGTCTTGTGTGGGCCCCAGATGGATGCGGCATACTCTAGCGTGGGGCGGACTATGGCTTCATATGCTCTAGGACGTGCTTCGGTCTTGCATCCTCTAAGATTCCGCTTGAGTCGGGAAGCCTAGTGTTCAAATATGAATAAATTTTATCAATAAATTGGGAATTTGGTAACATCATATCAGTTTTACAGAAAAATTGTAGGATACAATTTGAAATAACAACGATTTAAGAAATTGAAAATTATTTTACGTTCATTCTAAAGCAACTTTATAACGTTCGCCGCAAGAGGCGTTGATTTACGTACCTCTCACCTTAATAGCACAAACTCTGATAAGCTAAAAAAAAATCCAAAAATATCACAAAGCCACATCTACTTGGTTGGGTAAAACATTTGAAAAACCTTTATCTCAGTGAAATTTGAATCAGTAATGTTTACACCTATGAACTGTCTTAAAAACAAATCTGATAACATCAGTTTTTTGAAAACAGTGTATGATACAAAATGCTAAACACATGATCAGGCATAAAGAAATCTAAGTAGTCAAACATGGCCATGGACTCATTACTTATGTATAGTCCTTGGTCAATCCGGGCAGAAATGAATTACCCAGCCGGATAAAAGCATATCAAGTCATTTATCAGAACTCAACAGTTGTATAATGACATCACATCATAATCAGTTGCAGTAGCATCAGGTGTACTCCTGGGCACAGAAATGGGGTCAATATCATTTCTTGTCTAAAATGAACACAGTAAACGGCCGAATTAGATATGCAGATGATAGCATGGGCAGCAAAAAGATATAAAAAATAACATAGTGACTGTATATAACTGCAACAAGACATACATATAGCAGCACAATGGGAAGCCGATTGGCCCATAGTTATCTCACAATCTCTGAAATCAATGCACATGTTAAATCGTGACAACATTCTCCACAATCATACATTTGGATCCATAAAACCTGCAAAATACCTTGTTTTAACTCTACAATCTCTGCTGTTTACACAATGCTAAATCGCTCCGCAAATTGTGAGGTCGGGGGCCATCTTCGCTAGCCAAGGGTTGCGATACGTTCCTCTCATCTTTCTGTAGTCTCAAATCCACGTTTTTGATTGGTTGCAGTTAACCTTCGCTGCAGCCAATCAATTACCTTACATTCAGATTTTAAATATATATCGAAACAAAAAAAAACTTAAAATATGGTGTTCAGTGATTTTCTATTTTGCAAAATTTCCACGATTTTATAATTTCTTACTGTAAAATTTCAAAAAGTTTTAGAATTTTGAATTGTTAAGTGTTACACGGACCGTTATGTCCTTGCAGAGAAATATATTGTGAATTGTATTATTAGATGCAATAAATAATTTTTAATTATTACAATAAATCATACTGAAACTCTTACTTCAAAGGGAGATAATTTGAAACTGATGTTTCACAAATTGTGGCTCAATCCGCCTAGGGTGAGGAGGAAAGGAGCGGATAGTACTTGGCTAGCGAAGATGGTCGGGGCATATTTCCCAATTTTACCGTCGAGTTTATCGTACAATGGGTAATTACTCATTATCCTTTACTCATTGACCTCTGACCTCATCTCAATAGGTTCTCAATAGCATGTTACTAATCTTGACCATGGCTGACATAGGCAGTCGAAATAACCACACGTTCAAATGTCTCATTTTCAAGCATATGTATCTTAAAAGACCTCGATGTTATATGGTCCATTGTTAAACTAGACAGCCGGAATTTGGGATGGAATACAAAAATAATGGTCACATTTATTTGGAAAGGACCAACTTAAGATTCGTTGAATGGTTGTTCAACTATGTTCAAGACTGACGGCCATCTTGAATAAAATCCGGTCTAGCCGGACAAATCTTTAAAAGTAGGCTATTTATAAAGACTATTGTAAACAAGTTTGACTTGAACCGGCCGTGCAGATTCAGATTAGAAGATTGATTCCCCACTCTAACAAGATCCAATATTAAACCACTAGTAAGTTCCATATTGGCCCGCCATCCTGGATGAGGTCTGGACTTGCTGCGGAAATCATTTAAAGAGGACCACCCAAGAGAATAAGTTTGGTTCAAATCAGCTCGGTAGCTTCAGAGGTGAAGATCTTGAATCTTAAGGGTCCAATATCAAATATGTTTACCACTGGCGACCATCTTGGATGAGATGCGGATATGCTGAATGGGTTCAATGGGTACCAACCAAGGCCATTTTTTAATCAAATTTAGTAAAATGTTAAACTACGTTCCCCGCTGGTGACTATCTTGTGTGAGGTGTGGAGACTTACCAGACACATATTTAAGGGACCAACCAACGGCATTTGTGACCCAAGTTTGGTTCCGATGGGCTTTGTGGTTTCACTGAGAAATCTTTGAATGATAAATTTCCATAGGTTCCAATGCTATAACTTAATTCATCGCTAGCGATTAATTTTGAGATGAGATGAGTACCGACCAAATGATTTAAGAGGAAAAGATCTTTATGGAAGTTACCTAATTGGCAAAGAGTGAGAATGAATTCCCCGCTGACGGCCGACATCTTTAATGCGGACTCATTATTAGAGGGGACGATGCAAAGACTATTGTGACCAAGTTTGATTCCAGATGAGTGTGTGGTATTAGAAGAAACGATCTCTGGATGCTTCCTATAGTGTTGAATGTTGCACTAAGTTCCCGCCTGGTGGCGGAAATCTTGGATTAGGTGTGGTGTTGCTTAACATTTTTTAAAAGGGACATTGTGAAAAATTTGGTTCCAATTGGCTTTGTAGCTGAGAAATATATAACTGAATGCTTTCCCACAAGGTCTAATTTTATACAATGATCCCCGCTAGCGGCCATCTTTGATGGTGGGCGGACCTGCCAGACATCCTATAAACAAACCATCAAAAGATTATTGTCATGTAGATTTGTTGGACAATATTTATTCTGGAGGGGGTCATTCTGATTTTGGCTTTTTAGAAGTACTTGTATCTCTTTTTAGACCCTCCCAATTTTGGATCTGTATTACTGAAACAACTCCTGTTATACTTTAATCAGACATTAAAAATGTAAATGAAAAATAAAAGTTCAGTAAATTAAACAAAACCTTTGGATATTACATCAAAGGGGAAAACACGCTAACTGATTAAAATATGGCCATGAATCATATATGGGTCATCAGTATTTCTTCCAAATTGCATAGCAGAAATGTTAAAATAAGATCCATGGCAGCCGTTATCAACCATTTTTGAATTTTTAAGATGCATGAGATGTTTAATTGTTGAGTATGTACACCCATAGTAACCTAATGTTGAAATTCAATCAAAGCTCTACTTTTAAATGCTACTGAATTGCGAATTTTGTGTGTGTGTGTGTGTGTGTGTGTGTGTGTGTGTGTGTAGTTTGTTCTACAACATAAAATTTCATGAAGTAATGGGAACAACGGCCATTTACCTTGAGAGAGAAGGCTAGTTGAAGAATGTTATGAAGAATGATATGAAAATCAATCTACTTAATATGAATATCGGTACCACGTTTTACAACTTAATTCAAGTTTGACGTGTAGAATGGAAGTTTTCCGGCTCTCTCACAGATTTAGTCGAGATAAAACTTGGGAGTAAAAAAAGGTATAGTTATCCCTGACGCCTTCTTTATTCAAAATTTTCATTAGTGACTTAACAATTTACCTTGCTGGATAATGCCTTCTTTATTCAAAATTTTCATTAGTGACCTAACAATTTACCTTGCTGGATAACGCCTTCTTTATTCTAAATTTTCATTAGTGACTTAACAATTTACCTTACTGGATAACGCCTTCTTTATTCAAAATTTTCATTAGTGACCTAACAATTTACCTTGCTGGATAACGCCTTCTCTATTCAAAATTTTTCAAAAATGACTTTTCTTGCTGGATACAGTTGCAACATATTTTTTTATTGTTTAATGTGTGCTGATGATCTTACATGTATTTTAATATCTATATCAGCAAAGGGTCTTCAATAAAGGCTGGAAAATTATTTTAAATTCGTGTTACAAAAAGCAAATATCACTATACTTGCAATGAGGGAGGTGGGATAATTTACCATATTTATTGATTCAGCAGAAAAAGGTTTTTGGCACATACGAAAAAAGTAAAATAATTAAAAAAAAGAGGTACCCGTAAGCCTTTATTGCTCAGCTGAATTAACTTTTCAAGGCAAGGATATTAAAGGTGTGTCGTCATATAAATATTCAGGCACACTCAGGACTCTGTTCTTCTGGAACTAAAAAAGGCACCAGGGAGATCCATTTTTAATGAATTGTAACAAATTTCAACAAGACATCAAATATTTATTTTATTTTGTTCACAAAGAAGCTAAGTTTCATTGATGTCAGTTATGAGCTAAAATTTATATAATGATATCACAAAATTATAGAATACTAAATGCATGAAAATATATATTAAAGTAACATATTACAGAAACATGCTCAGACAATTGGTATATTGTATACTTGGATAATTTGGATGGCTATTCAATCTCTTCTTTTCGATTATATGAATTTGCTAATGTAGCTCTATGGGCCGGTGATTTGATGATAATTCCATACTCTATCTATTTATGTAGGATTGTTAACGGTCACTGATAGCTTTCCTTGTTAAATATGCTCTATGCTCTTATTATCAAGAAGGTATAAAAACTCGTTATCAGTAGGGCTGATCAGCAATGCGCTGGTAGGTTTTCTGAAAACAAGAAGCTCTACTTCGGTTGACATATCCGATCAATCAACAAATTCGGTTTGAGACACAAAGTTTTATTTGTAACTAACATTTATCTGAACCCGTCAAACTGTCAAAACGTATCATGCTTAGGTCCAGTTGAGCTAAAACAGTCACATCAATAAAGATGCATCATGGGAAATCGAAACTCCATCCGATGGTTTAGTTTAAATGTAAAGCACACGCATCCAATTACAAATAGTCTTTGCAAGAAATGCATGTGCGTTGACATTTTACTAGCAATAGCATACAGCCACCTCAAGATAACGTGTGGCAAAAGTGTCAAGTAACATTGTATTGCAACGGACTTGTCGCCTGACGCTGACGTATCCGACTGTTTCTGTTATTTTTCATTCTCCTTCTTTTAACTAGATGGAAATCACTGGTACCAATAGGGGAGTAAACGCATGTGAAACCTGTGATCAAAGGTATCTTTTCTGGCTTAAGCTTGAATCTTCCATTTCCACACGGCACCTTTTTGAGAACCAATTGTGATGACTTGATTGGAACACACTTACCAACATTATTCGCAACTAGTTCATCATCTGTTGTAAAGTCAACACATCGCCAAGGTTTCAGTTGTGGACAACCTTTCAGTGTCGCATTATATAAAATTTTCGGGATTCTCATTATATCAGTTGTAATATTGTATGTCCAAGGACAGCTCGACTGGTCTTGTATCTTTGGCTCGTTACTCAATTTATTTGGGTTTAAGCAACCAGTGTGCGTATTGGTAGCACTGTTCATATTTTGCAATGCCTTTAAATCTTCTCCAGATGCTGGATATCTACACGTGAATAGTGCATCAAATCCCAAAACGCATAAACTGGCCTATATGTAAATAAAAACAAATATTGTTTATACTCTCAGAAAAGACGCCATTATTTTAAGTCTTTACCGTAAATATAACTAATAAATGATTTGTAAAGTAAACTACTCAAATTTTCATGGTAGCTAATTAATTAAGTATATAATATATTTCAACAATATTTTGGTAAATCGATTTCAAATGTTTCGATTTTATATGCACTGAAGAGACATCAGTTGTCGAAATGCGCTAATGCAGATTGCAGAATCCAAATTAACAGCAACTTCTGTATTATCTTTATTAATTTGCTATCATATGAAATAATGAAGATGCTTTTACAATCCGCCAAGTCGGCCGCGGCAAATCCAGAGTTGCATGGTTTCAATACTAAGAATGATGTTAGATTTTTGTGGAATAATTTGTCTATGTGGGGTAGTCAGGCCACAATACAGAAATACAGTTATATGTTGCAGGACAACTGAATGTCATGTAAATTAGACAAAGTAAAAGCGTTCGTGTAGCTGAAAGAAAATGCCAAAATTTTCAGAGTTAACTCCTTTTGCTAGTGTGTAAAGAGAAACAGGTACACCAGCTTGGACCGAGACACGTGTCTCCAACTTAAAATATAAGCACTGTAATTGTAACTTCAAAGACATGACAAAACAGATTTTTTTTCAATACAGAAAGCTTACAGTAGTTGCAAACCATTGTACACAGCTGCGTGGAGAAACACTACGCTCCATGCAAGATAAGGACTCGATAAAGTAGCAAACTCATGCATTTGGGTCGTATATACCTTTTCAAAAAATCATTTGGTCCGCCCTTCGGTTTCGGCATTTAAATACAAATAAACAGTCCTGGTTATCAACCCAACACGGCAAGTGTTGTTCATACTGAACACAGTTCATAAAACTGTTCATATTTAGATTACCATCTCATTGTTTACTGTGACACTGCACTAATTTTGTTATGGAATTAAAATGTATTCAGGGTTTAAGTTGTGTATTGTTAGCCAACCGTACGAGTGATACCGGAAGTGAAGAGTGTTTGTACCTCCATTTAATGGAAGAGTTCAAATCCAGGAAAAGATAACAACACTTTTTTAAAAGGGCTATAGGAGACTGCGTATATGTATTACACTGTATATTTTCTTTTTTTTTCCGGTAGAAATCTAAATTAAAGTACACACAACGAATTTTGCCGCAGCTTAAATCGCTGTAGCTATTTTGTTTTAAATAAGACCCCAATAAAACATATATACATCATTTTCTAATTTTTTTGCCGCTACTCTTGATATATTTACCGAAATAATCAAAGTTCAAATAAAAATATTTTCCATAGACTTTAATGTTAATTTCACTCAAATTTTAAAGAAATTCGGTGTGGGAGTGATTGATGAATGATTTACGCAAACCAAAGAACCAATGAAAAGACACAAAGTCCATTTCCGACGGATTACTTATTTGCATATAGGGTGCTTGTTTGTTGTTTATTCAGATGGCCAATGAACAAACAGAATTTTGTTTTGTTTACTAATTTTCATAAAAATGTTTAGGTAAATCTGAGAATAAAATTTGCAGAACCAATATCCAGTTACCATTTACTTTTATTAAAATAAATTTGTTTACAGGTAAAAAGTTTTTGTTGACACTTTATCAAGTAATTACTTAATTAATCTTTTGCTTCGCAATCGAGATTAACTCCCGACCCACGTGTTTTGGTTAATCGATAGACCCCAGGGCATTATAACAATAAATACAGGTATTCAAGTAACCAGGTATACTCCCTCTGTTTTCGACTCAAATTTTCTGTTAAAATAACATAGAAGGGTAATGGAAAACTTTTTAACCCTTTGTTGTAAAATTATGGTAATGCAAGGTCTGAAGCGGCAAAAAATTAGCTTTCCAATGGTGTATGCCATGTCATCCTTAAAAATTTACTTAAAAAGATATTTGGAGAAAAGTCGCGGCAAATTTCGTTGTGGCTACTTTAGTTCTCCAATTCATACTTTATTCTTTTTCCTATAATTTTTTGTAATGATTAACTGTTTCTCTTCAGCTTGATCATGATAGCCAAAAGGGTCAATACTTGGCGAAAATGCAAATTTGTTTTGTTGTTGTTGTTTTTTATTTTTTTATTTTTTTTTTTGTTTGCACAAACGAAATAAAATTTGTGTCGCAAATGAAATACTAATGGGTGCAAATGCAATGCACCGAGACAAAATATTAATCAAACAATTGTGTCAGTAGTTTTTACATACGGTCATAATGGGTTCTGTACATGGCAATCAAAGACGGGCGCTACCATTAATTAAGTATTTTTTTTTATCTTGAAACTTCTTGTCAGTTGTAACATAACTTGGTTTACAATGATCCTTTCATTTTTCTCAATTAAGGATTGCGTTAAACAGCTATTAACACGGGTGGTTTCAATTCAAAATGTTTGTAGCCATATGAGTATATTTGAAATACAACAATTCTACTAGAAGTACTATGGTTTCATCCTTAAAGTGTGTGCAGAGCGTGGATAACCATGCAACGAGATCGTGGAATTTTACTTCAGCAGAGTATAAGATTTTACCACATAAAATTTGAAATTTTTCTCAATTGCAAGACCTTTGCTTTAAAAAACATGTCTGGTTTGGTCCCATTTCCTTTTAGCAGAATGCCCAAGCGATGAATTTTTCGACTTTGGGTTAACGGAATCATACAAACACTTGTATTATACATTTTTAAAAGAGAAGACCATGTCGCATCGAAATAATAATGTCGTAGAGATCAAATTTGGTCACATGTTATTTAAAATGGAGTTAAAGGTAGTTTCCTAAAATCAAGAGGAATCTCACGCAACTAAAAGTTGGCTTCATTTTACCAACAAACTCCTCACGAAATTTTCAAAAAATGATTTTAATTTGATACAGACTGTTCATTTTTTAGTTTCACGCTTACCGTTCGTTTTTGAGGTGTATAATTTTAAATATTTGCACCTGAAATATATAAAGGACGCATTTAATTATTATAAATGGTCATTTCTAAGTTTTTGTTGAACCATTGCTTAAAGGAAACATTAAAATTAAATTTGAAAGCCTTACATCTTCAAAATTGAATAAAACCTCGACAAAATAAATCGCATTTTTGTTTTTGGTATTACTTAAGTAATTTTTTTTTATAAAAAACGCACTACCATAAACCTAATAAAAACCAATAAAACTTAACCCAAACCCTGTTATTTCATCTTCATTGATAGCGAAATCTCAATTAAAATGTAAAAACATTCACATGTACATGAAAATTCGAAATTCGACCAATTAACAGATTCGAATAATTTGACAATGTTATTCTACCTTCATATGGATTAGAGTTGTCGCGCTTTGTGCCTTAGTTCTTAATGTTATCTTTTCATTTCCGTGCTGTCTCACGTCCTTGTTTTGTCTTTGTTTTTATCTGTTACCGCTTTTGCCATGTCTTTGGACTTCGATTTTTGTAGTCATCGCTTCCCTTGTTCCTTNGGTATTCTACTGCCGTTGTTTTGTACGTTTCCAGATTTATCAAGCGATAAAAATTTCAGATTCACGTATATGAGGTTTTTACGCAAATTTAATGCTTTTATATGTTGATTTCTCTATAATGGCAGACACGACAGCCATGATTTTTGGCACATATGTACAGATGATAGACGTGTTTCCGTTTAAATTAAAATATTTCGAAAATTTGGGTAAGTAATTTCGTATTCAACGAAAATGTTTTAAATTCTTGACCCTTTTTATTCCAAACTTAACACCGACAAATTATAAAAATCAATGAATAATAATAATCTTCGCTTCCCTAGTTCCTTCGGTATTCTACTGCCGTTGTTACATTCTAGCTAGTAAAACACAATTTTGGTCTGGACAAAAAAAGCTTCTTATCATGATATCTGAGACTCGTACTAATTTCTATAAATTTAAAGATCATCTTAGAATCTGCTATAAGGTACCCCTTAAAAATAGGAAATTACAGAAATCGTGACCATGGAAACTTTCTACGACAATGAAAGATATAAAATTAAATAACTATTCCAGCTAATAAAATAAAAACTAGTCGTGTGTTTTTCCGTTAACCCAAACTCGCAAGCTAAGCGTCTTTTTGGACATTGGGAAACCTACTAATACAGAAAGTGCAGTTGAACATTTGACTATGCAGAAACCATTCAATTTTAAAAGCTTTGAGCATTATTGTATCTGTTCCACTTATATGTAAGAGTTAGCAAGGGTGTGCTATCTACATACTGACAAACAATGACATTGGTTGCATCCACATACCAACTCTGAATCCCCATATATAAAACAAATACGGATCTCTTTTCATTATCAACACAATTATTTAAATAAGAGCAACATTTATCAACAATATAATATACATACCAAAATTAGTCGAAATGAAATATGCATCATATGAAAAACACCATGCAATTTTTAAAGTATCTTATGGTAAGAAAATTGATGCAATATATAGAGAAGGTATTAGGACGTCATGGAAAAACTTGATTTTATGTCCTATACTTTGAATGGAATATCCAAAGTTTATTTTGGAGGAAAAAATTTCACATTTCATTTACGTAAATCAATTGTGAAATGTGATACTAAACAGGGGTACTTCTGGGGAATAAAATTCTAGTTTTAAAATCGGTAACACATCGCATTATTTTTAATTCTATTTTTAAACGCTACAACTAACAAAAAGGGAAAAAGTACCAAAAAATGTGCACGCAAATATAAAAAGCAAGCACAACCACTTCTTGTCCGTCGGACGTTATACAGCCCTGTATCTACACATGATTTTGAAAATCAAAACTCTATTATCTAATTATAATTCGGATACCCAACAGACAGATACTTGACTTAAATGGAATGTAAAGTTACTTCCGAACTACTTATAAGTAAATATAACATGATAAATACATAGTGCTTTAACTCCAATGTTTGTAAAACGGGAAGTCCTTTTAAGAAATAAAGTTGACCTTTGGTATGCTAGAATGGATCCATATCATTAATTGAAATTAATAATAGAAAAGTCTTAGACATTAATGTAATTTTTTCGATGATAAGTATCCAAGTTACCAAAGACAATGTTTTTTTCATCCAAATTTCTGTTTCAAATCCGATCGTTCTGTTTGCATTATCTTTCTTTTGGGGATAAACATAGACTCTGACTACAGGCTCCAACACTAGGGCACCAGGTATTAATATCAACACCTCTTTGTTCAAAACTTTGTCATAGGAAAGTATTCTTTTTGCTTAGGCCATTATAAAAATAGTTAGATTTTCACCCAACTTATTGAAGAACTTGGGTGGGCGAGTGGGGAAAATTTTAATTCACCTGGTCATATGAGAATATTTTGCCATCACTATGCCTTATTCACCCGTTTGTCAATAATTATATAAATCTTCTCCTCTGAAACTGCGAATGGACCAAAATGGACCAAATGTAACACAACTTGTTGGTCTAAGATCTAAAAGCAGATTCAAAATTATGTTCGATTTCTCCGAAGATCAAGCAACATGGCCGCCGTTACTAATGATAGAATGCAGGGTTTGTTTCAAATAACCCGAAAAAAACTTACAATTACAGACAAAAATTACCAACATTAGATCTTCTTAAGAAAATTAGAAAACCTGTCTTCGAGTTATCGCTCTTTATCAGTAGAAATTCAATTTTTGGAAATATTTGTCCGATGCATAAAAAAGGTTAAGTTATTACAAAAAATAGTTTGAAGCATGTCAAGATCTACCTATCCTGCAATTTAAATGAAAACCTGAACCATGTTTATAGGTGTTATTAAGCTCATTTTCACGATTTTTATATGTAAATAGAATATTTACGTATTTTTTAATTAGTCCCCCAAAACGAAGTTTGTATTGAGGAAACATCATTAAATTTTTGTCGGAATATTTTCTCAGAGGTGAATGATCCAATCTTTAGGGTTTCGCTACTGACGACATTTCAAAATAAATATGATTTTTTGTAAGAATATTAAAAAAGAAGTAATTAAAGTGAAAAGATATAGGTTGATGATTTTGTTTTTGAGATATAAATGATTAATATTTGGCGGGAAACTGAACCCCTCTGAAATTTTCATAGGATTAAAATAAGCAAGGTTTAACATAAGCAATGAATGTGACAGAATAAATAAAATTTAAAGGTTTTTTTTTACATAATACTCTAAAAGATGTGTCAAATGAAATTATGGAGAGAAATAAGGGGGGGGGGCAAAAAAAAAAACAACTATGTAATGTTTTTACCAGAGGATTCCGAAAATCTTATAGAATTCTCAAAAACATGAGGAGCGAACCTCCTTAACCAAACGTCATAGGAAGAGATGCTGTCCAGTATTGAAATTTTCATAATGGCACTGGTTGCCATGGAAACAGGAAAAAGGACGGAGGCAATGAAAATGTCGCAAAATTGAATGAAACCGTTCAACAGAAAGGTGGCCCAAATTGTATAGATCTAATTTCTTGTCCTGAATTCTGGTTTGGGAGTTCGCCGGTGTGAGAGACTTTTGTAGCAGCATTCTGGTATAGCAAGTTCTGAATTTTTAAGTAATAATTTTGAGATATTTTAAACTCATAGTGCAAGTAATATCATAATCCATAACTGATCCTGGAAATCTCAATGTAAACATTGCTATCATTTAATGTACATGTATGACTTAGCAATAATATTGTTATTGACAAAATTCTGCAGATCATTTCCGTGTTTAAATTTAAATCTCGAACACCAAAAAGTTAACAAAATATACGGAAGCGTATTGATGCCACATGAAGAAAAAAATATCTCATAATTATGAGATAATATCTCATAATTATGAGATAACAACTAAAAATAATGAGATAATAATCTCATATTTATGAGATCTTATCTCATAATTATGGGATATTATTTCATAATTATGAGATAGTATCTCATAATAATGAGTTGATAAGTCATATTTATGAAATAATTATCTCATAATTTTGAGATAATTATCTTATAATTATAAGATAATTATCTCATAATTATAAGATAATTATCCCATAATTATGACATAACATCTCATAATTATGAGATACTATTTCATAATTGTATGACTTAGCAATAATATTGTTATTGACAAAATTCTGCAGATCATTTCCGTGTCTAAATTTAAATCTCGAACACTAAAAAGTTAGCCAAATATACGGAAGCGTATTGATGCCATATGAAGAAAAAAATATCTCATAGTATCTCATAATAATGAGTTAATATCTCATAATTTTGAGATAATTATCTCATAATTATTAGATAATTAACTCATAAATATGACTTATTAACTCATTATTATGAGATAATATCTCATAACTAGAGTAAGGACTGTCGGAAACTACAGTGATCCCCGCACCCCCTGTTTAACACAGAAAACAGTTATAGACCCTGGGAATAATTTTTCTTGACATTTTTGAAATTAAACTATTGACGGTCACTATTTTTACCATAAGGAATTAAAGAATATATGGTTGTTAGGCAGAATTCCAAAAAACAAGTAGTCTTTGAGACTTTCAGGAATTTTACCAAACTTGGAATCATATATTTTGGAAATCAAGTTTGTGAAATCTTTCTTCTAATTCTAACAAATTTTTTAACTATGTTTTCAATGTAGAATTCCAAAAAATATGTGGTCTTTGACACTTTCAGGAAATTAACCAAAATTGGAATCAAATATTTTTGAAATTCAATTGGTGAAAATGATTGCCCTGATGGAAACAAACCCTAACGGTATTGTTGCTAGGTAGAATTCCAAAAAATAAGTGGTCTTTGAGACTTTCAGGAAATTTACCAAAATTGGAATCACATTTTCGAATTCTAAGATTTCAGAATTATTATGTTTTCCAAATACTTGCCATAATATAAGATTATATGCCAAAATGTCCAAAAATATCAGTCTTTGACATTTTCAGGACATTTACCAAAGTTGGAACCGGAATCAAAATTCTGAAAGCTTATTGCGCATCTACAGACTATATGCAACAATTCTGCAACAAAATTTAATCCATAAATCCAAAAATGTAGGATGAGTTTGCGTCGCATGCCATATGTGTCACAATCCACATTTTGTGGTCTTTGTCAAATCGACATCTTGGGGCCTCTTGTTTGCATCAAGATAGATATCAAAAATCCGAAAGCTTATTGCGCATCTACAGACCATATGCAACAATTCTACAACAAAATTAAAACCCTAAATCCAAAAATGTAGGAGGAGTTCGCGTCGCATGCCACATGTGTCAAAATGGACATCTTGGGGCCTCTTGTTTGCACCAAGACCAATATCNAAAATCCGAAAGCTTATTGCGCATCTGCAGCATATATGCAACAGTTCTATAACAAAATTAAAACCCTAAATCCACAGACGGACGGACGGACGGACGGACGGACGGACGGACGGACGGACAGACAGACAGACGGACGGACGGACGGACGGACGAGGCCAACGACAATATCCCCGAACTTTAATTCGAAAGTGCGGGGATAATTATGAAATAATATCTCATAATTATGAGATAAGATCTCATAATTATGAGATAAATCTAATAATTATGATATAGTATCTCATAATTGTGAGATAATTATCTCGTAATTATAAGATCATTATCTCATTATTATGACTTATTATTTCATAATTATGAGATAACATCTCATAATTATGAGAAATAATTATGAGATGTTATCTCATAATTATTAAATAATTATCCCATAATTTTGAGATATTATCTCATAATTATGAGATATTATCTCATAATTATGAGATTTTTTTTTTCTTCATGTGGCATTAATACGCTTCCGTACAAATACTATTTGACGAGGAAATAAATATAATGGTGCAAAAACATGTCATTTTGCAATGTTTTATTTCATTTATAATGATTATGTGGTAAGAAATCTATTAAAAAAGACACTTGAAATACTGGAAATTTTCATGAAAATACAACTAAAAGTTTGACTTTCTCTAACATTGTTTGCATTTCAAATTATTCACTTATAATTATAATACAATTGTTTTTTTATGGAACTGTGATCAAAATCTGACCTCAGACTAAGGTCTTGGTCCTGGATGTTGTTGTCTATAGGTATCGACGTGTATGCAAATGTGTAATTTTATCATCCCAGCACTTTCGAAGAAAGTCCGGGGATAATGTTATACCCTCCGTCTGTCCGTCCGTCCGTCCGTCCGTCACACTTTTCTTGTGACTCAAACTCCTTCTACATTTTTGGATTTAGGGATTTAATTTTGTTGTAGAATTGTTGCATATGGTCTGCAGATGCGCAATAAGTTTTTGGATTTTCGATATTGGTCTTGGTGCAAACAAGAGGCCCCATGATGTCAATTTTAACAAAGACCCAAAGATGTGGATTAGACACATGTGGCATGTGACGCAAACTCCTCCTACATTTTTGGATTTAGGGATCAAATCTTTATGCAGAATTGTTGCATATAGTCTATAGATTTGCAATAAGCTTTTGGAATTTTGGTTCCGGTTCCAACTTTGGTAAATTTCCTGAAAATGTCAAAGACACATATATTTTTTTTTAATTTTGGCATATTATCTTATATTCTGACAAGTGTTTGGTTAAAAAACAAAATTCTGAAAACTTAGGATTCTGAAAGGCGGTTCCAATTTTGGTCAATTTCCTGAAAGTCTCAAAGACCACTTATTTTTTGGAATTCTATGTAGCAACTGTACTTAAAATGTTTGTGTAGTTTTGAACAAACATTTTCATCAATCGGATTTCAAAAATATTTCATTCCAATTTTGGTAAATTTCCTGAAAGTCTCAAAGACCACTTATTTTTTGGAATTCTACTTAGCAACCATATAACCTAGAATTCTTTTAGCAACAATAATGACTATCAATAGATAGATTTAAAAAATAATGAAAAAGATTATGCCCAGGGCGTATAACAACTGTTTTCTGTGTCAAACAGGGATTGCAGGGATAGCTGTCGTTTCCGACAACATCTAGTATTTATCTTGTATTTATCGACTAAGGCAGGCGAATATGAGAGAGATTGAGGCTTGTTTAGGGTATATTGGGACGGGATATTTGCCACTTTTGTTAATGGGATATGGGATATTTTGACTATGGAAAACGGGATATTCAATAATTAATGGGATATCTTCAATTTGCAAAGGGATATTTTCGTCCAGACTTACTGGGATACCGGATATTGGGACCCCTAAACAAGCCTCGAGATTGGATCTTCCAGAGACATATATATGTCTCTGGATGTCCTGGATCTGCGTTTCCGATATTTCGTTTTTTAAAACCAAACTAATACAGGGAAACATACTACCTGTTGAAGAAATCTGAGATCAGGGATCGAAGCGCCTTTTCTAATGCTGATGCCATCAGCAGTCTTACGATATTATGTAATTTTTGGCATTATTAGGCATTTAAGGTGATAACCTAGTTATATTAGAAACATCAAATTTCGGCATGTTTTTATACCAGCGGCAGTGTGTTTTGTTTTAACTTAGATAAAAAATTAAGCGTGCCCATTGATCGCGATATCTAAAAATATAATTGCATTTTCTAAGTTTCCTAATATGCAATTTTTATTGGTCATCGATGGAACCTTAGCCATGAGAAAATAAGACAAATAATGATCAAAAGCCCGATTAAACAATGAAAATTAACTCTAGTTTGGTTTAAGGGGGCATCCTTTAAATCCTAATTTCCGAATCTAGCTCAGACATGTGAATTTATCTAAGAATGTAAATGGTCTCTTAATTTAAGGGTGGTTTTCTTATGACTAGTCCAGAATTAACATAATAACAAAAGTATGAGGTGCTGTTTTAAAATTTATTTCTTATTATTTTTTTTTACATCAAAAATATTTTCTGATATAAAACAATCCGAATTTTTTATATAAAGACTCGATTTTCTAATATCAAAATTCACATTGTTAAATCGAATTTCTTATATTTTTATATAGAGAATTAGGTTTTTTACATTAAAAAATCAAAACTATTTTCAGATACTAGAAATTCGTTTTTAATATCAGAAAATCGATTCATTGATAGCAACAAATAGAATTTTTGACATCAGATATTCGATTTTTTTTTATCGAATTTGCTTTTATCAGAATTTTTTTTTTATATTAGAAAATAATTTCTGAATTCTGATACAAAAAATCGAATTTCTGATAACAAATGCATCTAAATCGATTTTCTGATACAAAAAATCGTTTCTTTATCAAAATATAATTTTTTTATATAAAAAATTCTAATATCAGGAAATTCAAATATGATATCAGGAAATAATTTTTTTGATATAGGAATATACTTTTTATATAAAAATCGAATTTTTGATATCATAAGTAAAAAAGATTTGATATCAGAAATTCGATTTTTTGATATCAGAGAATTGATTTTTTATTAATATCAGAAAATTCGGATTTTTTTTATTAGAAATAATTTTATATCAGAAACACATTAAATCAGAAAATAATTTTTGAAATTAAAAAAATCGCATTTCTTGTATCAAGAAGTGCTTTCTGAAAATCGGATTTTTTTTATATCAGAAAACAGTTTTGATATTAAAAAATTGGGAATAAATAGCAAAACGTGGCCTCATACAAAAGTGTTTTAGTTAGTAATGTCCATGCAATAAAACAAAACACCCTGGCAGACATAAAACTATTAAAGCAAATGACACATACATGAAAATAACATAAGCTTATGGCCATGCAGTTCTAATAAAAGGAGCTAAAAGCAAATGAAATTAAAGATTTTATCATGGATTTTGAAATGTGCAGCCTATTGACATGTGTCCAAAGTAGAATTTAGAGCGGGGATGATAAATTCAGCGACATTTCGATTTTTTTTTCATTTCAGCGACAAAAAGCATATCAATTCAGCGACATTATATTATATCAATTCAGCGACACTTACCTGTGAAAATATATGGCACCCATTACGCGTCCCCATGCCCTGCTCATCACAAGTAGGTAGAAGTAGGAGTTTGATTCGGGGATGATAAATTCAGCGACACTTTGACCTTTTTTCATTTAAGCGACATCATCACTTCAGCGACAAAAAGCATATCAATTCAGCGACGCTATATTTTATAAATTCAGCGACATTTACCTGTAAAAATACATAACTCATCTTCCTCCTTGCCATTCCTATGCCCTGCTCACCGCAAGTAGGTAAAAGAAGAATTTTGAGAAGGTTATATATTTTTACAATCAAAATTGGTTGTTCAAAAAATTCATTTTAAATTATATAAAACAAGGATTTGTATACAAATCCTTGCATAAAACAATGAGATTGATTAAAATTTCCACACAGACTCAACGTGCTCAATGTATACAATTTTACGGGCTTTCTAAATTAATTGCAGTTTGTGCCTTTAATGCTAGGAGTTATACATACTCGAACCTTGGAATATTACTCAGTTGCTCCTGTAATTCCCTCATCTGCTGATCAGTTGATTTCTCCTTGGCTTTTATCTTGATACTTTTGTATTTATCCATCTCCATTTTTAATTAAACTTGATACATATTAACATGTATTTATGTGTTATTTTTTTTATTATTATTTCTTTGTATTAGTTTAAATCTTTAGTATCCTTAAGAAAGAAAAGAACATTGGTGAAGACACTGATGTTCAGTCTTCGAGAAAAAAAACTAACTCTAACAATTGTCTAAAAAGTACTGTTCTGTTTCTGCAGATTTTGATCTGTATTTTATATGAAATCTATATCCATTTAAATAATAGTTTATTTTTGTACATTTTTTTAAAACTTGATGTCGCTGAATTTACATATGATACGTAGAAAATACGTCGCTGAAATGATATACAGAATTACTTAAAAATTGTCGCTGAAACGATAGTCGCTGAAATGATACTGTCGCTGAATTTATACGCACCCGTTTAATAGGTTATTTTTACAATCAAAATTTATTGTTCATAAAATTCATTTTCATTTTAAAACCATATAAAACTCCGAGATTGTTTAAAAACTCCGCAATGTCTCTATGTATACTATAAAGCCTTCTTGAGTAATTGCATTTTGTGCCCGTGTGTATGCTAGGAGTGGTACATACTTGACCCTTGAGATATCACCCAATCAGAATTGTTCCAGTAATTCCCTCATCTGGTGTTCAATTGATTGCTCTGTGGCGGTTAGTATCGATTCATATTTTATTATGGTCTCATTACATACAATGTACAATTACATATTTACATATAAAACATCCATACAACAATTACATAAAATATATTGCATGTACCAATCTTAAAAGATTTATGAGAGACTTGCTTTAAAACATATTGAATTTAAAACTATTTATACTCAACATAATATCACAATTATTGATATAAAAAACTGTTCCTCCTAATTAAAATATTATAGCAGGTCTTGGCTACAATGTTAAAAACATTTTCATCACCAAGTAAAAATATAAATTTATCTATATCTGATAAAAAAAATAAAATTTAGATTAAAATCTAAAATACCCCCCGAACATCTGTTGTCTGAGATCTGCAAAGTTAGAGTAATAAATAAGATGTAAAAGATGTAAGATGTAAAAACTCTGCATTGTTGACACAACTGTTTTTGTTTACGTTCACACCGGTGTTGATACAAAAATAAAACATGAGAAAATATTAGTTCAAGTTAGATATCACAAGATTCAAATAATTTTTCTCAAACAGGTAAAGAAGAAGAGATACATTTTCAACTTTAAAGACATGAAATAGATAAATGTAAATATAAAGCATATAAATGTTAAATCAAATCATTAACTGTCGATTTGAATTAAACATATCCATGTGAAAGGTAAAATAAATGTCCAACAACTGAAAAAAACGCAATCAGTCCGTTTAAAGGGAGTTAATCACTGGGGACATTCATTACATTACCCCCTTTTTTCCCTCCTGACCCGTTAATGAACCCCTTCTGGTGTCCCTTTAACATCTATTTAATTTTATCACCATAACATTAAATTTCTTTCTTCAATAGCTTATAGGATTCTAAGTATCAGGCTCACGAAAGGTCAGTGACCATTTACTTTCTCGATCTTTCTCTACACCAGAAAGTCTTTCCCTTAAGATCCATAGCTATTAATACATTAAGCTTATTTTTTACTTGAGCAATGTTTTTTCTGTAATACTCGATGTAATCGAGGCTTGGAAATATACCTAGCTATTTACATTAAAGTGCTCGAAATTGTGTGATATAATTTAGGTTGTGTGTGTTTTCCCGTTACGTCACATCCGGTCAGGAAGAGAGAAAGTCAAAAATAGCAAAACACTTTAAAATACTGCGAGATATTTTCCATAGAAATAGTCCTTCTTTATTTTGGTATCATAATCTTACCTCATTACTTTGTATACAAATATTCATGAAAGAGTTGAGACTGCAAACGACTGAGATATTCCACCACAAAGCTGATTCAAACTTCAAAATACATTTTGTACACTTCGTCTAACTCTACGTAACATTTCAAAATTTTCGCCTTACATTCGTTACCTGGGAATGTTTATTGACCAATTTTTCTCTGGTGAATTTATTGCTGAATCTATCGTCCAGAGGTTAAAATTTCTGTTTAGATATTCAACCTCGAAATATCCTCGTGTATCGTAAAGTCGAGACCCCAAGACTATTAGTCTCAAGCAATTCTAAATTAATTTCAGCAATCCTGTAAATAACAATATAAATATAAAATATACTTTCACTCTTTTTTGGCACAGATTTAATGATTTCTACATACTTAGAAGGTTATTAAAAACCCTTCAGAAAGTGGGAGGGCATTTCCAATACTATTTTAGTAGTGTATTGGATTCCCTGATGTCTCGGACCAAACCAAACTCGGACCATGAAAAACCCGGACCATAACAAACTCGGACTACACAAAGTCGGACTATCACAAACTCGGACCATAACAAACTCGGACTACTACAGAAATGGGAGAGTATATGTTCACATAACACTGACAATTATAAATAATAATAGTTCCTCAAATAACATCGTTGATGAAATACAAATATATTACAAATCCGGTGTTTTAAAGAATTAGAAGAGGTGGCATGACATAGCAACCGGGCATAAGAATTTCAGGTACACCCGGAATCTTTTTTTTCGCCTGTGATATAAACATGCAAAATATTAACATGAATAAGCGAGAATTGGGAATTGTGTTGAAGGAGCAACAAAAAGTTTTCAGTTTGCCAGCAGGAAGAAATCACGATCGTACAGGATCGACAGAACAAATGATCTAATTAAGGTGAACTAGTCAATGGGGCACTGGTAGCTATGCTGGTGTTAAAATGCATTTGTGTTTAGATGAACTAGTCAATGGAGCACTGGTAACCATGTTTTTTTGTTTTTGCATTTGCGTTAAGATGAACTAGTCACTGGGGCACTGTTAACCATGCTGGTTTTTTGAATTTGCGTTGATTCACGTTGTAGAGTATAAAGCAGATGGTAGGAGGTAGCGTTGCTTAACCAATGTCTTTGTGCAAGCTGAAGTATAGACGTAACTTCTCATAAGTATATTGACCACAGTGTTTCTGTGAAATAAATGTTAATGACTATTTATCGCTTTACATTGATCATACAGCTAAAATACTGGAGAGCACAGTGATGATATACACAAAATGTAGTTGAAAAGTGCTGAGCACATTTATATAGCTTGAACAGTACCGAATACATTGATGATATAGCCTGAATACAGCCGAGCTAACACTGATCATTGTGTGAAGCAGAGAATTTACTCCATATCCCATCATTGCTTAAATAATTATCTGTCTCTTTTTAAAGCAATTAGTCAGTCGGTACATATGCCAATTAGTTCAGCAACAAAAAATATACGATATTTATATTTCCTATCTCTCTCTTGCATAGCTCAAGATCCTATTGGTAATTTGTTCTCTATCAGCTTTTACACATATTTCGGTTCATAACTTCATAGATTTTCAAATGTTTTGATTTGATCTGCACTGATGAGACATTAGTTGTCGAAATGCGCATATGCAGAACCTAAATTAACAGTAACCTCAGTATTTTGTTATTCCATAATTTTAGGGATATCAAGTTTACGTTGTTCATAAAGAGCATAGCTCGCTTGGGACGTACATTCGGAAATTACATGTATTACATGATGATTGATATAATCCACTTTATGACAATCAATAGCAATTATCAATGTAATTACACGTGTCATAAAGATAATGCTTTAATTATTATCTCTTGTGGTTTATTGATACATTTTATAATTTTATTTATGCATAATTTGTATATCAAAAGTTTATAGTCCGAGTTTGTTATAGTCCGACTCTGTAATGGTCCGAGTTTGTTATGGTCCGGGTTTGTTTTAGTCCGACTTATCCAGTAACCGTGTATTGTAAAGTCGAGACTCCATATTTGCATACTGTGGTGAATATTAATGAAATATTAAAATGGCACATTATGAAAAACATTATATGTACTGACAATCAAAATTAAAAGCAGTCATGAAACTATTTTCAGTGTCACAAAATATTGAGAGTATGGCACTGTACTAAAATTCCCACCAGAGGAAAAATATATTTGCTAGAGACTTTTCAACTGCTTATTTAATTTGCCTATTGCAATCTGAATTCTTTCTTTTATCCATCATGTTTTGTCACATGGTCAGGTGTTATGAAAACGAAAGTTGGGGTCAACCTCAGAAAGACAGTCATTAAAAAAACCAAATATTTTTTTGCACACAAAGTCACACTTTTTACATTGTGAAAGGTAAAAAGAATAAAGAGTGATATGTTTTGCAAGAAATTATATACCCAGATATGAAATTAATCAACTGACCATGTCTTTCATGACCTTGGTGACCTAGATGCTGTAAAAATAACCAAAATAAGATTCCTAAAAATGGACATTAACAAAAATGGCGGAAATTGGCATCTTTCAGGTTTTCTTTGTTTTTAACTGTTAAAATATTGATTTTGAACAGATACTTGTATTAATTTAAAACTCAGACATCACTTTTACAGTTTGACAATCCTCGGTCAAACAACGGCTTTAACGTCATCTAATGAACATGATGAATATGCAAAATAGATGACCCTCGACTTTACAATACACGACCAGTGTTCCAGCTAGGATTTAAAAAGGGCAGGGAGCCAATCCTGAAAAGGGCACTTTAGCACGCTGATTGAAATCTCAAAAAGGGCTCTTTCGGGTGCTGATTGATAATTAAATAAAAGCTAGTCATGCATTGTCTTTATTATTTCAACAGTTATATAAACATTTTAATATATCCAAAGTAAACTATTTAATGTAGAATTGAATTTTTCTGTCTTTGGTAATGAAAAATGTTGTAACAACATTTTCTGCTCTAAGCATACCTGTGATAAGGCCAGGATGCCAATGCAGGACCGCTCCAAAAATAGGAGATTTTTATGGTGTCTTTTTAATGGAAGAATTTTGCACTTATGTGCTTAATAGTATGTTAAAATGAGTACAAACTATGTAACAGACCAAACATCCAACATATTTCAATAATTCACATGCCAAAAACCATCACATACTTATGACATTGCACCACTAGTTTTCTGGAAGATGATAAGATGATAAGGTTTAAGCTTGAAGTCCAATCTAGTTAACTCTGTACTCTTACAAAATTGTTTGATGCTGAATTCTGTAGAAAATTTACATCTCTCTTATTCTGCAGGGTTTGCAGTGTGCATTGTTGTTGACTTGTATGACATGTTGCACAGCACTTTCACATTGATGCAATATTTGGAGAATAAAATCATCTTATTGTTATTTTCAATCTTATTTGATTTGGTATATTTATATTTTGAAATTTGCAACTATTCATACAATTTTAGTAAAATTCAAAAGAGATTCTTTAAAGTGATGTAAATTTTCATTTCCAAAGAATTTATATATAAATTTCAATTAAAATTAACACTTAAATATATCTTTTGGTAGAAGTTTTACACATTATAAGGGGACATAACTCAGCATATAAATTGTGTAATTGAAGTTTTGGCCTCATTTGTACATTTTCCACATTCATTTGTGAATATCAGAGTTTATATTCATTAAACTAACGGCTCATTGTCTATTATATGTGTGATACATGTTCTAAATTCCTGAACTGGGCTTTCACATGTCACTTTGACCACATGTTTGTGTCAAACAACCTGACGATAATTAAATCATAACCATGTTGCTGGAGGCTATGATTTGACAACTGTGAACATTGCCTGGCCATTGTGAAGAAATTACACAAACACAGTATACTAATTTGATTCAATTAAGAGTTTGATCACTTTGATAAACTTTAATTAGCCTGTGTCAATCCTCAGGTAATCATCGCCAATGTAAACAGATCAATATTTATTACGATGCATGCGCATGATATAAACTAAGAAAAGATCGGCGATGTAAAAGAGGAATAGGACATGTAAAGGGGCACAGGACGATGTAAAAAGGGCACAGGGCGGCACTGGACCATCTTAAAAGGGCAAAGGGCGGCATTTAGGAAAGGGCGGGCGGACCGCCCTGTGAAAACGATCTAGCTGGAACACTGACGACGATACTCTGTTCAATGTCACTTTGATTATACTAGACCGAATACACCAATTGCGCATTTGCGGGATCGCTCATTATTTTAGCCAAACAAGGAGTAATCTGGTACAAAACTGGTTTCAAGACGCTGATAGACGATGATAGTAATTTCTTCATTTCCATTCAAGTTTCGTTTTTTGTGGGTTGGAAATGCTCCTCGTGGATTTCTTTGTTAGTTGAAATTGATTTTTTTACCCATATGTGGAATAACAACGTAAGATTCGTTGGTAAAAAATATCTGTCCCTTGCTCCAACGTTGGATGATGTCATTTTTCCTCCGGATGACCCCAGATGACCTCGTCTAAATGACGAGTCAAATCCGGATTGGAAACGATGCGCAGCGCATGTATTATCTGTCGCTTACAAAGCTACTTTTATCATCCTATGTTCATCTTTTACTGATCTGACTTTTTATTTTTATTTTTTATTTTTTATATTGCTTTGTGACAATATAAAAAATAAAAAATTAAAAAAAAAAGTCAGATCAGTAAAAGGTGAACATAGGATGATAAAAGTAGCTTTGTAAAAGACAGATAATTCGGTCTATGATTATACTTTCTCATGTTATAATATTAATAGTTTTTATTTGATTGCAAATACAAGTACAAGTACAACAAGATAACAATTAACAATAAATTAATCACATGAATACACCGTTTTCAAGATAAAGTTAAGATCTACTACGGGACAACTTACTTATTTTAGCACTTTGTCACGTGATAATAGTGACGATGCAGTGCTTGACGTCTTCCGCTTCGTACTTGTTGTAAATAACAATATCTTATTGGACAAGTTCCACTTATATAATGTTGTAAAAAGTTGTATTTTTTCATTCTATTTTATTATGAACCTTGAAGTTAAGAACCACAGTAACATGATTGCACTGTCTGCAGGATAACACAAGATTTTTATATTTTGAAGTGAACTTCAATTTTATGGCATTTGCATCAATTGAACTGGAAAAAAAATCTTTAAAAAAAGTGCAAATAAAAATCGTGTCATTCATAACAAATACTCATCTTCACGGGGAAAGTAAAATTCCCTTATGTTACAAATTAGGTAGGCTTTCTGAGACGCATTGACGTTGTGTGTGTTGGAAATGCAATAAACCGGAAATGTGAGTGAACCTGAAAATGCCGGGAACGTCATAAAAGATGTTACGTCATTCCGAGAATGAAGAAATTGAGCACTTGAGTCAATCTTATTGACAAAATATAGATTTTTTGCATTAGAAATTCAAACTGATCTTAAGATAAAGTACAGCCAGAGACTTACGCTGATAAATCACTGTGATAGACGTATCACTCTGCTTAGTGAAATGTGTATATCTTATTTCCTGTTACATATATATCAACATGCTATTTTTGCATTTAAAGTGATGCAATCTAACACTTGATATGCAAAAGAAATTATGTGGATAGATCAATCAGGAAAAAAGATATATTCATTTAATAATTTAGAGTGATATGTCTATCACAGTGATTTATCATGGTAAGTCTCTGGCTGTACCGTATTTATAAAATTTGAGAAAATTTATAAAAAAATAAAATCATAAAAAATGGATTTTTTTCAGCACTCAGGATAACCCACAAAAGCTGAATTACAGCTTATTTCCAGTGGGGTCTTTTTACCGGTACTTAAAAAATATGCCATCAGGTTCATGAAACAAGGCAGCATTAAGACAAACAATAGTTAAACTAAGGCTTCAAACTCTTTTAATACTGTATATTTATCACAGATCTTATTATATTCAAAATGAATTTATATTATAAGTATATAATTTTACTGTATTAATAAAAAAATGAACTCGTTTTGCCAATTATTTTTCCCATAAAATGTGTCTTAACACTTTTTAAAAGTTTTGTTAATTTTAAAGTTATTTAAATGATCGGGCAAAACATTCCAATCCTTGATCCCATTAAAGAAAAAAGTACTGGATTCACCTCCTTTTACTGATGGAATGTTAAAATTCATACTACTGGATCTGGTACTGTATGACATAGATTTCTTTATGAAATTACTGTTCATATATTCTGGGCTTTTATTATTAACAATATTAAACACATGACAAAATGCATGATTGAGCCAGTTTTAACCCGTTTGACCTTTTTGACCTGCCATTCCGGAACATTCTTGAATTTGACTTGTGGAAGAACGTTTATTAAGGAGAGATTATGCCAACTTTGTAATTCTTGCAATTTAGAATTTGAAGATGAAGAGCATTTTTATTTGATTGTAAAAAATATTCTTAATCAAAAATGAAAATAAAATTTAATTGTCGAATATTCTAAATACAGACATTAATTCAATCACAACTGATTTTTTCAAAAAATGTTTAAGGGGGTTNTCTTTTTGTGTCCATCTAATTATTGTGTCAAGCTCTTTACTGTGTCCACATTCACTTTAAACTACCTTTGTTGAAATTTCAGTGGTCGACATGCTGCGGTCGTATCATGCTGCGCTCGGCGTAGCCCTTTATTATTTGATTGTTAAAAAATATTCTTAATCAAAAATGAAAATAAAATTTAATTGTCGAATATTCTAAATACAGACATTAATTCAATCACAACTGATTTTTTCAAAAAATGTTTAAGGGGGTTCGCTACTCTATTTGAAAATAAATAGGATTTTAAATAAATGAGATTTTTTGTTAGAAAATTAAAAAAGAAGTAATTATGTGAAAAAAATTAATAGGTTGATGATTTAAGTGATTGAAAATTTGGCGGGAAACTGAACTTCTCGGATTTTTCATAGGATAAACATAAGCAAAGTTTGACCACCAATGAATGTTACAGAATAAATAAAATTTAATGAATTTTTTACAGAATGCTTATAAAGATGTATAAAGTGAAATTATGGGAAAAAATAAGGGGGTCCATGGGCAAAAAATTATAATGCTTTTAAATGGATAAAACCGGAGAATTCCGAAAATCTGACAGAAATCCCAAAACATGAGGAGCGAACCTCCTTAAATTGTGATTCTTCTACAGTATTGAAAGTACTTGTATTTTTATTGACTATTCAGGGTTCTCCATAGGCAGTTATAGCCCGCTTCCCCGACCAGCTATATTTTAAAGCCGACCAGCTATCAAATTTGAAAGCCGGCCTGCCAAATCGGAAATTTTACGGATCATATTCATATGGTATTTAATATTTGTCAATGATCAAATAATTAGTGTTTAATTTTGATTTGACAGTTTCTGCTTAAATTTGGGAAGTAAATTCTGAAAGACCAACTGAAGCTGAAAATTGCCATTGTGGTTGAAATAGCATGAAAAATTAGCGAATTTTAACAAGATTTTAATCTATTGTGGCGATTTTGGGGTTACCATACTCATTTTTGAATAAATAGCGAAAAACTGATTTTTAGCTCGCCGGCGTCGGCGTCGTCAGCAAAAACTTTAACGTTGCTTGTGAAATGGAGACCTTAAGAGGTGGGATGTTGATATTTAGTATGTGGCTTCCTTGCAATGAGAGCTTTCTTTTGGTACCATATCTGTAGACATTTTGACCTTGACCTTGCCCTTAGGGCAATTTTTAAAAAAACTTTAACCTTGCCTCTAGAAGGCAGGCTTTTAGTGGTAGGTTATTCATATTTGGTATGTGACTTCCTTATGATGAGAGCATTCTAGTGGTACCATATTTGTAGACATTTTGACCTTGACCTTTCCATGAGGGCAATTTTTGAAAAATTTTAACCTTGCCTGTAGAAGGTAGGCTTTTAGTGGTAGGGTGATCGTATTTGGTATCTGACTCTCTTGTGATGAGAGCTTTTTAGTGGTGCCATATTTATAGACATTTTGACCTTGACCTTTCCCTGAGAGCAATTTTTAAAAAACTTTAATTTTGCCTCTAGAAGGTAGGCTTTTAGTGGTAGGGTGTTCATATTTGGTATGTGACTTCCTTATGATAAGAGCTTTTTAGTGGTACCATATTTGTAGACATTTTGACCTTGACCTTACCCTGAGGACAATTTTTGAAAAACTTTAACCTTGCTTATAGAATTTGGTTGTTTAGTGGTGGCGTGTTCATATTTAGTATGTGGCTTTCTTGTGATGAGAGCTTTCTAATGGTGCCATATTTGTAGACATTATGACCTTGACCTTGCCCTGAGGGCAATTTAAAAAAAAATATAACAGTGTTTCTAGAATGTTGAAATTTAGTGGTAAGGTGTTCAATTTCAACATATGACTTCCTTATAATGATAGCTCTCTGATGGCATCATATTTTTAGACATTTTTACCTTTACTTTGTCCTTAGGGCAATTTTTAAAAAAAAGCTTCAACCTTGAAGTTAGTTGTTTAGTTATAGGGTATTTATATTTTGTTCATGACTTCCCTATGGTGAGAGCATTCTGGTTGTACCATAGTTTTGACATTGACATTGCCCTGGGGCATTTAAAAAAAAAATGAACCCTGTTTATAGAAGTTAGTCTTTTAGTGATAGAGAGTTCCTGTTTGACATGTGGCTTTCTTATATTGCATTTAAAGTATTTATCATGAAAATGTATAACCTTCAAATTAATTGTGCATTGCAGTTACTGCAATCCCCGGCGAGCTATGTTGTCTTCTGACAACTCTTGTTCTCTTTTATTTCTATACAAATTATCTACCTTTAATGGAACAGGTTTTTGCTGAAAAGGTTCAATATTCTGTATGGTTACCAAATAAAAGTGCCTTATTTTATCAAATTTAACTATTATAAGACATTGAAAATAATTTTTTGAACATTCCCATTTAGTGATTTCCATTTTTATATGACCACAAAAATTTTTAGGGTTGTATCTTGGTATGGTGCTGTCGTTGTCTGTAGACACTTTTGTTTTTGGTCAATAACTTTTGTTCCAGTTGATCAATCCTTATGAAATTTTAACATAATGTTCTTTGGTACAAAAGGAAGGCTTGCAATAGTTTTGGTCATTGTGACCCCACCTTTTTTTAAAAAAGGGGCCAAAAAGGGTTAAATCGGGTGTTTTCACATATTTTTCTGTAGAATTTTTATCATTAATCTGATTTTGATGGGGTTTCTTTCAGTGTGCTCCTGAGGAAATTTCCAATCTGCGCTATGCCAACGGATTTCATGCAGCATGTACTGTTCCCAAGATAAATGGGGCCCAAAAAGGGACAAATCCCCCCAAAAATTTTTTTTAATTTTTTGTCTGATTTTGATAAAGTTTTTTTCAATGGATTGCTTATGAAAAATTAACACAACACTTTGCTATTAGATTTTTGGCAACTTGTTTGCTTAGCTAGATATGAGAGGCCAAACAGGGCCAAATTGCTAATTTTGCAGATTACCGAAAATTTTTATTTTTCATCGGATTTTGATGTTTTTTTTTTCTTTAGATTCCTCTTGATATAAGCTTTCAGTAGTATGCAACGGATTTGTCGTAGCTCTTACCGTTTTCAAGCCATAAGGAGTCGAAGGGCCCAAACTGCAAACTTGCAGATTACATGAATATTTTTATTTTTCGACGGATTTCGATGGGATTATTTTCTTAGGATTCCACTTGATACATGCTTTCAGTAGTATGTCAACATGGTCAATGGATTTGTTGTAGCTCTTACTGTTTCTGAGCTATAAGGGATCAAAGAGGAACCATAAGGAGTCATAAGCGCTAATTTTCATTTTCCCTAGTTTGTGTCCAGCTAATTACTGGGTCAATCCCCTTATTGTGTCCATGCAATTATTGTATCAAGCTTTTTAGTATGTCCACACTCACTTTCAATTACACTTGTTCAAATTTCAGTTGTCGACATGCTGTGGTCGTATCATGCTGCGCTCGGCGTAGCCCTTTATTTCTCAAATGCACAAGAAGGATGAGTAGTTTTAAAGCCCTGAACTACTATAATTATGTTGATTTGTTTTATATAAAATTACTGGTAATACTGAATGAACAATTCAACACAAACTGTATAAGCTATTATCATCGACTAGGAAAATGCCTTTAATTAAGAACATGGTACATAATTTCACAGATCTTTGTATGTAAAAGTCTGCTCACAAATGTTTATAATCAGGTACAGGTAATACAGGTGATACATGTACCAGAAAAGTTGCGTAAAAAGTTCATGAGATAAAACCAGATGAGTCCACATTACCAGATCTAGAAGAGTCCACATCAGAATATATGGGTAATACCAGAAGGGTCCACAATAGAATATATGGGTAATACCAGAAGGCTCCACAATAGAATATGGGTAATACTAGAAGAGTCCACATCAGAATATATGGGTAATACCAGAAGGGTCCACAACAGAATATATGGGTAATACCAGAAGGGTCCACAAAAGAATATGGGTAATACCAGAAGAGTTCACATCAGAATATGGGTATTACCAGAAGGGTCCACAATAGAATATCATAGTTGCCAACCCTTCCGGATTGCCCGGAAGGTTTCCGAAAACAGAGGTAATTTCCGCACTCCGGATTTTAGCCTGTCCATTCTGGATTGACCCTTCATTTTAAAAATAATAAAGTGACTACCTATCAGAAAATTTTGAAATGAGTATTGAATGAATTGCAGGCACACATCGGAAATGATTTTCTATTAACTGAAAGTAATTAATTGTTATGTATGTCCTGTATCGTAGGTATGAAGTATAGATCTCCTTGAGAACCTCTATACAACTGTATGGGTCTTGCTAGCGCTTTACACAGGGTAGTGCCCTTATGAGATTGATAAGTTAGAGTTTTACTTCCAATGAAGACAAAAGTCAATCAATTAAAAAAATATATAAGTAAAAGATACATAGGTGGAAGGGACAAACCAGTTTTAATTGCGGCTGAAAAAGGGTAGAAATGGGTAGGAGCGGAAATTTTAGCCTTTGAGTACGACCCAATTGTAAGAAAATTATAACAGTAGTATTAGACTAAATGGGACATCTTTTCTCTCCTCACAGTTTCTCTACAATGGGTAGGGGTCAGACTTTCCGTATTATGACCTTACTACCCCACATAGACAGGTAATTCCCCTATTCGACACCCAGTAGCACCCGACAGATGTGAGGAGGGAGACCCTGAAATGATTCAGGAATCGATGCCCTTGTCAGAGGTGTCAAGTTGATGTCAACAGTTAGATGCATATACATGGCAGTTGGGTGCCTTTATTATATACAGTATATATTTCTTGCTCGAAGACAGACTGCAGGAGTCATATAGACGGCTAAATTTCCTGCCCCTACCGATTTCTCCTATTTTGCAGTGACAATCAACATTTGTCCAAGTTTTGCACCCACCTTAGTATCTTTCTACAGTTACATACAATTTTTATACGACCGCAAAAATCTTTGCGGTAGTATATTGGTATGGTGCTGTCGTCGTTGTCGTTTTCGTCGTCCTTGTCGTCGTCGTCTGTAGACACTTTAGTTTTTGGTCAATAACTTTAGTTCCAGTGGATCAATCCTTATGAAATTTTAACATAATGTTCTTTGGTACAAAAGGAAGGCTTTTGACCTTGACCTTTCCCTGAGAGCAATTTTTGAAAAACTTTAATTTTGCCTCTAGAAAGTAGGCTTTTAGTGGTAGGGTGTTCGTATTTGGTATGTGACTTCCTTATGATAAGAGCTTTTTAGTGGTACCATATTTGTAGACATTTTGACCTTGACCTTACCCTGAGGACAATTTTTGAAAAACTTTAACCTTGCTTATAGAATTTGGTTGTTTAATGGTGGCATGTTCATATTTTGTATGTGGCTTTCTTGTGATGAGAGCTTTCTAATGGTGCCATATTTGTAGACATTATGACCTTGACCTTGCCCTGAGGGCAATTTAAAAAAAAATATATAACAGTGTTTCTAGAATGTTGAAATTTAGTGGTAAGGTAATCAATTTCACTATATGACTTCCTTATAATGATAGCTCTCTGATGGCATCATATCTTTAGACATTTTGACCTTGACTTTGTCCTTAGGGCAATTTTAAAAAAAAAGCTTCAACCTTGCTCTAGAAGTTAATTGTTTAGTTATAGGGTGTTTATATTTTGTTCATGACTTCCCTATGGTGAGAGCTTTCTGGTAGTACCATAGTTGTAGACATTTTGACATTGACATTGCCGTGGGGCATTTAAAAAAAAAAATGAACCCTGTTTATAAGAGTTAGTCTTTTAGTGATAGAGAGTTCCTGTTTGACATGTGGCTTTCTTATATGGCATTTAAAGTATTTATCATGAAAATGTATAACCTTCAAATTAATTGTGCATTGCGGTTACTGTAATCCCCGGCGAGCTATGTTGTCTTCTGACAGCTCTTGACAAAACATGGCCGCCAGCGCGGAGCATGGTTTAACATTGGACCCTATGGGAAAATCACATTTTCATCTTCTGCTCTGATACAGCAGAAGCAAATTCAACCAAACCAAACTTGTTTCCTTACCTAGCTATGAGGGGCCTAATGGGGCCAAATTGTTAATTTGCAGATAACCTAAAATTTTTATTTTTCATCATATTTTAATGAGATTTTATACCCCCACTCGTGAGTGGGTGGTATATTGGAATAACCTTGTCCGTCCGTCCGTCCGTCCGAGGTTTATCGCATTTTTCTCAGCTACTGCTGGTTGGATTTATTTCAAATTTGGTATTTGACTTTATATTTAGGTGGAATGCGTTGTCTCCCATTTTGGTCACCTTATGATATCAACTTCCTGTTTGGCGGAACTTAGCCATTTTTCCCTTTATGAACATAGGGAAAATTTTCGTCACACTTTTCTCTGCTAATGCTGGGCCGATTTATTTCAAATTTGGTATTTGACTTTAT
>MJUU01017071.1:10229-23404 GCA_002080025.1 Modiolus philippinarum | reverse complement strand
TGCTGCGGTCGTATCATGCTGCGCTCGGCGTAGCCCTTTATTATTAATTATTGTACTTTACTAATGCCATTTTTGTGAGTACTTATTTTCTTATTTAATTGTGTTTATAATTGACTCATTTTGTTTTTAATTGTACAAAAAATTCATTTTGTTATTAATATATTACATGTATTTATGTTTCTCATATGTTCATGTTCTTGCTTTTATTTGAGTGTATGAAACTGTGCACCGAAATGTGAAAGACTAAAAGAAAAAAAGAAGGGAAACCGGGAATGTGTCAGAGACAGCGACGGAAAGGGGAATAATAACAGTTTAGTTTTAAAAAATTGACAATTTTTCCCTCAGGCTTTTTGCAAGTTTGCCAATTTATTTCCTCAAGTTTTTTTTATACGACCGTAAAAAATTTGAGGTTGTATAATGGTATGGCACTGTCGTAGTCGTCGTCATCGTCGTTGTCATCGTCTGTAGACACTTTTGTTTTTGGGAAATGACTTAAGTTCCAGTTGACCAATCCTTATGAAAATTTAATACAGTATACCTTGGCACAAAAGGAAGGCTGTGGTAGGTTTGGGTCATTTTGGCCCCTTCTGTTTTCAAAAAAGGGGCCAAAAAGGGCAAAATTGATTGTTTTCGCATATTTAGCTCTAGAATATTTATTATTTATTGGATTTTGATGGGGTTTCTTTCAGTGTGTTCCTATTAAATTTTCTTTCAGCAGTATGTCAACAGATTTTACGTGGCATGTACTGTTCACGAGATAAATGGGGCCCAATATGGGGCAATTTAAAAAAATTTCATTATTTTTATTTTTAGTCCAATTTTGATGCAGTTTTTTTTAATGGATTCCTTTTGAAAATAAACATCGAGCTGCAACATCAGATTTTTGACCACTTGTTTGTTTTCCGAGCTATGAGGGGCAGAATGGGGACAAACTTGCAAAATTGCAGGTTACCTAACATTTATATTTTTCATCGGAATCAAAGGGATTTTTTTCTGTGGATTCTTCTTGATATGAGCTTTCAGTAATATGCCGACCAATTTGGCATAGCTCTTTCAGTTTTTGAGCTACAAGGGGTCAAAGGGGCCAAAATTGCAATTTTTCGAAATTAAATGAAATCTTTTATTTTTCATCAGATTTGATTTTTTTTTTGTTTTTTAGTCCTCTTGTTGTAAGCTTTTGGTAGTATGTTAAAAGGTAGCTCTTGCTGTTTCTTAGCTATAAGGGGTCAAAGTGGCTGGAATTGCAATTTTCAAATATGTGGAATCTTTTATTTTTTATTGGATGTTAATGGGGTTCCTTTCTTCTTATCCACTTATGGTATAGTTAAAGTAGTATGTTGACCAATTTGATATACCTCTTACCATTTCCTATCTATATAAGGAATCATAAGAGCTAATTTTTATTTTCCTTCGTTTGTGTGCAGCTAATAACTGGGTCAAGCTCTTTATTGTGTCCATTTAATTACTGTATCAAGCTCTTTACTGTGTCCTCATTCATTTTGAATTACCCTTGTTCAAATTTCAGTGTTCGACATGCTGTGGTTGTATCATGCTGTGCTCGGCGTAGCCCTTTATTTTGAAGTTTGAAAGTCCTTTTTCTATGTTTATCTTCAATTTCAGATAAATACAGTGGATTAAGTTATTTCAAATAATGACAGACAAAATAGATTATGTAGAAAAACTTTACCATGAAAAATTTTCTTACTTTGATTAATGCACTGATCAGCTTATTCCACAATTTAACCCCAATATTTCATCTGAAATGAAATTCTTTTATTTTCTTTTAATTTTGAGTAGAAATATTAGAGCCAGAAAATCACTATTCTTGCTGTCAGTTCAATTAATTTTATATTGTCAATAGCTGTCAAAATACAGTAAATCTACAAGTATATCACTATACCTTCAACAATCTTTCTACATTTACATGGTTCTTGCCTCAAAGAGAATTTTTATTGTGGGAAAAATGATTTTTTGTCTTATTTTGATATTTGTAAATTCTGACCACAATATAAATCTTACAATGTTAAGATATATTCACAAATGTATGTCTTGAACAATGTGAACCATACCTAAGAAAGGTTTAAATAAAAAGGATATTGAAACCAATTTGGAGTTTATTGTACCCTTGAACACACATGATCTTAGGGATCAAGACGAGCCTTTTAATGTCATCTCTAAAATTCTATTGTTCTATTTCAAGTTACTGTGAGGACTATTGGCATCACTTTGCATCTGTTGTAAACGTCTTTATTGGAGTAAAACATCTGATGGTGTTAACAAAATATAAGTTACCTGGGGAGGTCATTTAGCAATTTTTTGTCTTGCCTTGATAGGAAGTCAGAACAGCATTGTAAGTATAACTCACTTGAGGTTACAACAAGAACCCTTTAATGTAGGAACTTTGTATTTGGTCCAGTGGAAATTTGCAGCAACTTGATCTCTGGCAGTGCAAGACTGCTATCATACTGCTCTTAACCTACCCCATTTCACAGTTTAGTGACAATGTTTAATTTCTGCAATTATATTTAATTTTTTAGCTCACCTCACGAAGTGAGGGGGCTTATGTGATACCCCTAGTGTCCGTGTCCATGTCGGCATCGGCGTCAGCGTCCGGTTAGGAAGAATGGTTAAGGTCCATTCCTGCTTACTGACATGCCCCACATCAACCATATTGGTATGCTTGATGCATTTTGGGATGACGACTGGAATGCATGCTTCGGATGCTGTCTCTGACCTACATTTTACGCATGAGCGACTTGGTAAGGTAGAATGGTTAAAGTCCATTCCTGCTTACTGACATGGCCCACATCAACCATATTAGTATGTATGATGCATTTTGGGATGACAACAACAATGCATGCTGAGGATGCTGTCTTTGACCTACATTTCACCCATGAGCGAGTTGGTTAGGTAGAATGGTTCAAGTCCATTTCGCTTACTGACATGGCCCACATCAACTATACTGGTATGTATGATGAGGTTTGGGATGACAACAAGAATGCATGCTTCGGATGCTGTCTCTGACCTACATTTTACGCATGAGGTACTTGGTTAGGTACAATATTTATAGTCTATTCCTGTTTACTGACATGGCCCACATCAACCATATTGGTACGTATGATGCATTTCGGGATGACAACAACAATGCATGCTTCGGATGCCGTCTCTGACCTACATTTTACGCATGACTGAATCTGTTAAAAAGAGAATGATTATAGTCCATTCCTGGTTACTGATATGTGCAACATGTGACAATGCTGTGCAACAAGGTGAGCTTAGCAGGCTGCGGCTGCTTTCTTTGTTTTTAATGGTTGTAAGAACAGTAAAACTTCGATGGCTTGAACTGAAACACACCCTTCATAGCTATCAGCTAAACTTGTATTAAACTGATCCTATTGTAAAGCCATTACACAATGATCGGAATGATGCGGATAAGTATACTGAACAGTAAAAGAAACATATCATTCTTGCTGTTCAGTATATTTCCTCCCACCTAGGACAAGGAATCCACTATCTTCGCGGTGCAAGATTTTTCTGTCTTACACACAAGCTACATGCGTTTATTCCTGCCAATATATTTTATAATAACAGCATACTAGGCTTAGTCTACATGAATCGAAAAGCATATACTTTAATGCAATAAGTTAAAATATCGATAAAACACGCTATAAATGCGTAAATTCTCGGCACCGAAATAACTGTGAACTCTGGCGCGTGCTCCATGCATTGCGACATCGGAAAAGGGAAGTAATTAACTGATGTCAACAATGATGTTTCGACGGTGATTTGTTCAATATTTTTTTGGGTGCTGAATGGGAGAAAATTAATCAAACACCAGTGAGAGTGTCTGACAAAAAAATCTCCCTTGGGTAAGATTTCTAGCATCTCGGACTCGGCAAACTTCGTTCGAGTACTTGAAATCTTACCCTTGGGTGTCTGAGATTTCTGTCTGGCACTCACCCTGGTGTTAGATTCATATAATCCGCGTCATTCTGATCATTGTGTATTTGCTTAACAATAGGATCTGCTTTACACGGAGAATTACATCCGAGTTCAGCTGATCGCTATGAAGGGTGTAAAATAGCTCAAACACCATGGATATCTCAAACGATTTTTGGTCTCTTTGTCAAAGTTTGAACACAGTTTGATCTCGATAGCTTGAATACCTCATTAGCTGGAACTGATTGTATCTGTCCCTTTGGTGTTTGAGCCATCCCAGTTTGACTATACTAAATCAATGACATTTGGTATGTAGCATTGTTGTTTGGTAGTATACAATTGGCTGCTATATGTGGCTTTCAATCTTGAACTTAATATTACAGTCTAGTGGTAGTGTTAAGTTTTTGTCGAAAAAGGCGAGACTTGGGTGTTTTGATTGTGGTGGCGGCAATCCGGTAGCATTCACAATTGTTTAAGTTTTTTCTAGGGCCTGTTTAACATCAACTACCTGTGGTACCCTATTGATATTTGGTATGCAGTTGCATTAGTATCAGTACAGATCAGTTTAAGTGGCGTTTTATGTCTATGCCCCTGCAGTAATGCTCCACTGACTTCTTAAATTTTGCACTGTTTATGAAATGTTTAAATGTTTTAAGTCTTTCTTGCATCTGTTTAGCATCAACCACTTGTGATATATTGCTGATATTATGTAAACAGTTGCATTTACATCAACACAGATCAGTTTTTGCATTTACATCAGGACAGATCAGTTTTTGCATTTACATCAGCACAGATCAGTTTTGCATTTACATCAGCACAGATCAGTTTTGCATTTACATCAGCAGAGATCAGTTTCAGGGGCATTCTATGCTTATGCCTCTGCAGTCATGCTCAGATGACTTTGAAATTTTGCACTGTTTTTCAAATGTGAGTTTTTTTTGCATGTGTTTTCCATCAACCACTTCTAGTAGCCCATTGATATTCGTATGCAGTTGCATTAGCATCAGTGCAGATTAGTTTCAGTGGTGTTTAATGTCTGTGCCCCCGCATTCATGCTCCACTGACTTTGAATTTTGCATTTTGTGTCTGTTTTACATCAACCTATTGTGATATCTTGTTGACATTATGTATACATTTACATTAGCAATAGTACAGATCAGTTTCATGCAGGGAAATTTTATGTCTATGCCTCTGTAGTCATGCTCCAATGACTTCGAAATTTGCACTGTTAATCAAATATTTCTTCCATCTGTTTTACATCAACCACTCAATGTAGCCCATTGATATTTGGTATGTAGTTCCATTATCATGATTGAGTTTTGATGGCATTTTATGCCAATGTCCCTGCAGCCATGCTTCAAACACTCTGAAATTTTGAATTGTTATACCCCCTGCAAACAAAGTTTGGGGGGGGTATATAGGAATCACACTGTCTGTCTGTCTGTCTGTCTGTCCGTCCGTCCCTCTGTCCACACTTCTTGTAAGCGCAACTCCTCTTAAACCACTTGAAGGATTTTGATGAAACTTTACACAAAGGAAGGACCCTATATGGAGATGTGCATGAAGGAATGTAATTATTGTCCGAAACCAGGAAGGGGAGATAATTTGACTTTGACTTTTCATAGATTCTCTATGTATGGGTTACCTAGTAAGCACAACTACTCTTAAACCACTGAAAGGATTTTGATGAAACTTTACAAGAAGGACACTATATTGAGATGTGCATGAAGGAATAAAATTATTATTCTAAACCAGGAGGGGGGGGTAATTTGACTGGGACTTTTGTTGATTCCTTATGCAATGATTTTTTGGACTTGGACAATTTTTCAAAGAAATAATTCAAGGCGTAGATATTGTAAAACCAAGCTGGAGGAGCGAAACACTTTTTTCATTGTATTCCTCTTGAAAAGTTGTTTTCAAAGTGTTGTAATGAAATTTGTCTAACACTTATGATTTTTGTGTAAAATGTCAAAAAGGCAAAAAAAAAGGATGAATTATTTTTGTATGATTTTTTGACAGAGTATTTTCATTGGCACCCTTATGAAAAGTTCTTTCTTGAAGATTATATCCCCGGATTATATCATTGTGTCCATACTTGTATTATGTCCACAGCTGTATTGTGTCCACACCTGTATTGTGTCCACATCCTCTTAAATTTGCACTTACCATGTTAATTCAGGGTTCAATGAGCGGGGGGTATATTTGAATGCCATTCAGCGACAGCTCTTGTTTATTACTGTTCATCCTAGCCACTCGATATTTGACATGCAGTTTCACCCTGAGGGTAACACATTCAGATGGTGGCCTTGACCCCTTGTCATCCTTGAACAATCATATCAAGATTTTAGCATCTAGGCAGCACAGACAAATTAAGACTTATCATTTTGTTATCATTGCTGCTGCTGTAGATCAATGTGATGGTTCATGCGATGAATTGGGTAGGCGTCACCTATCCTGTGTCAACAGTTTATTTTGATTAGGAAAGGTTTCATTAACTGTATTTCTTATCAGAATTGTTTTTGGCATATATGTTGGCAGGTCTGAACCTCGTCCAAGTTAGTTGCCAGTCGGGAACATAGTTTAACCTTGGCCCTTATGCAAAAATATTCTTGTCAGAAACAATTAGTCCAATTAGAACCAAACACAGTCACAATGGTCCCTTCCAAAAAAGGTATCCGGCAGGTTTGTACCTCATCCGGATGGCTTCCTGTTTGGACAATAGTAACATTGGACTATGCATGGAAAACATGTTCAACTGGACGTTGGAGAGATGGCAGCCATCTCTTTGGGCCCTTCTGTAATAAGAGCAAATTTACATGTGTGGACACAGCACAAGTCTGGAGGCAATACAAATAAGGACACAAAGATATAATCCTCAAGAAATAAACAGAATGCGGTACGAACATACCTGAAAATGCATCCCACAATATGGAATGAAAATACAACCCTTGTTACAAAATTTCAAGTTAGTATCACTACTCTTGCAAAGCTTGACGAAAAACCATGGTCAAGGGCCACAAAACTTGGAATATGACAAGTTGATTTGAGTTGATTCACATGACAAATACCCAAAAGCCTATCTCAAAAGACAAAAAAATTGTGATTTGTACAACATCGGAAACGCCAAGAAACAAGGACACAACCTGAGTAAGGGACAAAAAATAACTAGAGGCTCAAAGACTGAACCTGTACCGCTCAGCTGACAAAATGCTAAATAGCAGGGTTTTAAGTTCTGCGGAGGTGGCAATGTTTTTTTTTGTCAAATCGGAACGAAATGAGCAATTTTTGTGAACAATTCCAGTACAGTTCATTTAAATTTGCTTCATAAGTTTCAGAGCTGAAGATAGAAAGACCTTCCAAACATCATTCCTGTAAAGTTTGGCTAAATTTGCTTCATTGCACGTAGTTTCAGAGTAGAAGATGACATTGTTATTTTTCCCACATGGTCCAATGTTAAACCTATGTTCCGCCCTGGCAGCTATGTTTTTTTGATGGATCTGCATCTATGTAAAGGACCTTTCATACATCATTCCTGTGCAGTTTGGTTGAATTTGCTTCAGTTGTTTCAGAGGAGAAGATGAAAATGTGATTTTTCCAATTAGGTCCTGTATTTAAACCTACTAGTATGTTCTGTACTGGCGACAATGTTTTTGATGGATCGACATGAAATGAGGAATCTTTATGAAGACATCATTTCCATAAACTCTGGTTGAATTTGCTACAGTGGTTTCAGAGGAGAAATGAAAATGTGATATTCCCATAGGGTCCTTAAACCCTATGTTCCGTGCTGGCGACCACTGATATTTTTTTACCCATCGGCACGAAATGGGCAATCTTTATAAAGGACCTTCCATACATTATTCCTGTAAAGTTTGGTTGCATAGAAGATGAAAAGTGAAACGTAACAGATGACGGACACCGTAAGCGATGACAATAGCTCACACTGACCCTTTTGATCAGGTGAGCTAAAAATGAAGACACTCATACAGATGAACAACACAGGCCCAATAAAAGCTATGGCTGAGATCAGATGCAAGGTAGAATAAGAATCCCCTGCTTCTTGCAAGATACCCGCTGTGTTGAATTATGTCATCATCAATAGTAAAGTCAAATCCAGTGGATGAAAAACAAACTTAAGCTGTAAAAGGAAAGATCTGTAACTTATTATCTGGGAAACAGATATATAGCGGTCGTCAAACATCTGTAGTGATGACCTTAAGTTATGGGTAACATACCCTTTCTATTTGGAAGCAACCGAGCTCTTTTAAGTTAGTCACTGCATCGACCACAAGCCTTTGAGTAGCGAATGAGTTGGGAGATGTAAACTCGTATGCTGGCGCTTTTGGAATGTTGCCACAAAGAAAAGAGAAGTTGATTATTGGAAGAGTGAAGTCAATCTAATTGGAAGCAAGCTCGATTTTAACAGTCTTAGGGTAGCCCCTCAGAAATGTGTGACTAGAAGGTCTGCATACAACTTAAGGTGGCCACCAGCTGTGAACACAGTTAAACATTGGATCCAGTTGGAAATGGCATCCATATCTCAGCAATGGTGCAGATGAGATCAGGTGAGTGATATAGGCTTTTGAGAGCCTCTTTGTTTACAGTTTTGTGTAGATGGTAAACAGTACATCGACTTTTGATTGAGGTAAGAAACTTTTGATAAAATCTATGAGTTTACTTTTTTTAAAACATACCAGATATTAAGGTAACAGTTTACCATCATGAGTTACAGGTCAAGTTCGTACATTGTTCTAGCCGACTAATTTTGATGGATTATGGGCCGAGGACTCAAAAACTTTTTTCTTTAACTATTTTTGCTGGTGTAACAAAGATAGGGGACTCTTATTGTCTTGCAATACGATCCACACTTGTTGTCGAAATGCGCATATGCAGAAATTCACAGTAACTTCAGTATTTAGTTATTTGTTATAATAATAAAGGGCTACGCCGAGTGCAGCATGATACGACCGCATCATGTCGTCCACTGAAATTTGAATAAAGGGCTACGCCGAGCGCAGCATGATACGACCGCAGCATGTCGTCCACTGAAATTTGAAAAAGTGTAATTTAAAGTGAGTATGGACATAGGAAAGAGCTTGACACAAAAATTAGATGGACGCAATAAGGAGATTGACCGAGTAATTAGCTGGACACAAACTAGGGAAAATAAAAATTAGCCCTTATGACTCCTTATGATTCCTCTTTGACCCTCTATAGCTCAGAAACGGTTAGAGCTAAGCCCAATCCATTGACATGATGCTGAAAGCTTATATCAAGAGGAATCAAAAGAAAAAAATCCCATCGAAATGCGATGAAAAATAAAAATTTAAGGTAATCTGTAAATTTACGATTTTTGCCCCTTTCAGCCCCTCGTAGCTCTGGAACGGCAAGAGCTATGTCAAATCCGTTGAAATACTACTGAAAGCTTACATCAAGTAGAATCCAAAGAAAAAAAACCATCGAAATCCGACGAAAAATAAAATTTTTAGGTTATCTGTAAATTTACGATTTTGGCCCCCTTCGGCCCCTCATAGCTCGGAAACGGTAAGAGCTACGCCAAATCCGCTGACATACTACTGAAAGCTTACATCAAGAGGAATCCAAAGAAAAAATCCCATCGAATTCCGATGAAAAATAAAAAATTTTGGTTATCTGTAAATATACGATTTTGGCCCCTCATAGCTGGGTAAGGAAACAAGTTACCATAAATCTAATAGTAGAGCGCTACGATAATTTTTCATTAGGAATCCTTTGGAAAAAATTGCATCAAAATCAGACTAAAAATAAAAAAAAAAAAATTTTTGAAATTCGCCCCTTTTGGGCCCCATTTATCTCGTGAACGGTACATGCCACGTGAAATCCGTTGGCATACTTCGGATTGGATATTTTCTAAGGAGTTTACTGAAAGAAACCCCATCAAAATCCGATAAATAATAAAGATTCTACAGTCAAATATGTGAAAACAACCAATTTAACCCCTTTTGGCCCCTTTTTCTAAAACGGGCGGGGCCAGGAACATAAAATTATAGCCTGGGCTAAAGCATGTGCCAAGAAACATCATACTAAAATTTGAACATGATCTGTTGACTGGAACCAAAGTTATGCTGTCCACAGACACAAAAATATCCAATTTTACCCCTTTTTGGCCCCTTTTTCTGAAACGGGTGGGGCCATAAACCCGAAATTAAAACCTGGGATAGCCATCATGCCAAGAAACCACATACTGAAATTTGAAGATGATCTGTCCACTAGAAACAAAGTTATGCTGGCCACAGACGCCGACGCCGACGACTGCGCCATACCATAATACGACTGCAAAATTTTTGCAGTCGTATAAAAAATGACAAATTCTTTCAATCTCTCCTTTTAAGGATAGGGTGAGCTTTTGCCACCACTTTGTGTTCATCTGTTGTCTAGAGCAAACTTTTCATGCAAGATGATAGATCTACTCATCTAAAACTACTTGGCCAATTACAACCAAATTTGTCCACATTAGTTCTTGAATGGTCCCTTGCGAAAAAAGATGTTTTTCAAAAGTTGTTTTCCAGGTTTGCACCTTATCTAAGATTGCCACCGGTACTAAGGGAACATAGATTTATAGATCGGCCTATTTGAAACTGCTAAGCCAATTGGAACCATACTTGGCCACAATGATGGTCCCCTCTTAAACAAAGTGGTGTACAGGTTCAAAGCTTATGAAAAATGACCATCAGTTGGTAGCGTTGTTTAGCATTGGACCCTATGGGAAAACGTATTCAGACATCATCTAAGCCAATAGTTTTGGGTCTCCCTCTAAAAATAGTTGTTTTTTCAGTCTCGTACCTTATCCAGGATGGCCAACTGGAAATTGAAAACACATTTACAGATCTTCTGTGAAACTTCTGAGCAAATTGGAACCAAACTTGTCCAGAATCGTCCTTTGATGAACCCCCGCTAAAAGTTCCATATGCAGTAGTAGGGTTCACACTTTATCCAAAATGGCTGGCAGCAGGTCACATAGTGTAGCAATGGACTCTGTGGGAAAATGATTCAGAGACTGTATCCTCTGGAAACTACTGGGCCAATTGAACAAAAACTTGGCCACAATCGTGTTTACCTGTTAAGATGTTCTTTTTTCAGTATCAAAGATGGCCTCCCATCATGGAACATTGGTCCAACAATGTAACCCTATCATTTCCAATGAAACCACAACAAGGCATCTGTGAGGCCCTGTAAACTTATAATACCCAAATTCTAAAGTATCCTGCTAAGTTTGGAAAATCAATTACTCCTGCAGCTGGTAACAAGAGGCTCTCAAAAGCCTGTATCACTTACTCAGTGGACCGTGGCTGACAAAGAGAGATAAATGACATTTCCAACAGGGACCAGAGTTAAAACTATGTTCCCTGCTAAAGCACCTTGGATTTGATGCAGACATGAATGATGTAAATTTTTAAGAGGCCAACAAAGGACTTTTGTGATAAAGTTTTGTTCCAATTGGATTAGTGGTTTCAGAGATCCAATTCTTTTAATTGAATTCAATATAAATGATGTTCCCGCTGGTGGCCATCTTGAATGAGGTAATGAACTGCAAGATGCCTTTTTTGTGACCATTGGGACAAAGTTTGGTTCTAACTGGACTAGTACTTTCTGAGGAGATCTTTGTCTTTGCCATACAACTCAATGTTAAAACTATGTTCCCTGCTGGCTGCTTTCTTGGATGAGGTACAGACCTGACGGATACTTTTTCTGGTAGGGACAATTTAAGGACCATTGCGACTAAGTTTGGTTATAATTGGACTTGAAGTTTCTGAGAAGATCTTCAATGTCTCTTCCAAATTGTTCAATGTATAAAACTATGAACCCTCCTGGCGGACAACTTGGTCAAGCTACACACCTGCTGAATACCCTTTTTGGAAGGGACCATCTAAGGATAATTGTGATTAGAAGAAGATCATCGAGTTTCTTTTCCAAATTGTTCAATGTTTATCTATGTTTCATGCTGGCGGCCATCTTGAATGAGGTACAGAAATGCTGGATACAATTTCGACGGGAAGGACCAAGGACTATTGTGACCAAGTCTGATTCCAATTGGCCCAGTGGTTTCAGAGAAGATCTTTGAATGAAAAGTTTACGATGGACGGATGATGGACAGATGCCAAGCAATGGCAAAAGTTAACCCAAGCATAGCAAAGTGAGCTCAAAATGAGACAAAAATCATTATTCACTAAATCATGTGACAAAGTTTACATTTTATCAAACAGGAAGCAATGTATATGTCTGACACGATTTACTAAATGAAACTCCTGCAGAAGCTGAGAAAAAGGGGCAAAATTTTGTTAAAAAATCCACATTTCATCGAACAATAATCGTCCATATTACCTTAAACTTGGAGTACATGTCAGACAGAATCGACAACAAATGGTTCCCTACAACAAATTGTACAGAGATTGTCTCCTCTTTTTGAAATCAAAGCAGATCTTTGAGTGAAGAATTTATGGTAGATGTAACTCCCCTTAGCTACCACCATATATTGAATGTTTTCATCAACATTTCCTTGGTTTGTGCATGTAGTAATGATTTAATATTTGGTCTTAAAGTTGGTATGGTGTTCCTTCCTTTTTCCTGTTGATAGATTTATTTTTTAGGAGGATTTACGGTACGTAAATCCTCCTTATGCTGTCGCTTTCTTCAGAAAAATCCCGGGTATGAATATGCACTTTGAGTTCAAAAATCAACTTTTTGCGGCCAAACTCATTGCGAATTTCTTCTTTAACATTATTGTAAACAGCATAAGAAATATGACATATAAATGTAAGGTGTAAGCCTAAGTAAAATAGAATTGTCGAGGGAATATTTCAGCAGTTGACAGAGTGTCACGTGACAAGTTAACTTCACACTTCACACTTCACTTCACCGTAGTTGTAGAAATAATAATCAATTACCTGTGACCTGAATATTTGTAATGATTCTGAATTCAAAAGATGAAAAAAAAACTTAAATAACTCAGTACCTGATTAAAAAATTATATGAATAATCGAGGATTTAGAATTCTTTCTTATTTAGTAAGCGTAGTTTGCACAAGGTGCTAATTTTATAAAGAATTGATCCAAAATGATAACTTGTATAGCTCTTGTATCGATACTGAAAAAAAATATTAAAATACAAAAATACCAAAGTTGCAGAAATGAACAGTAAATTTAGTTATGCTGTACACGTGTTTCAAGGAGTAACCTCTCATCAGCAGCATTAAAATC
>MJUU01017070.1:98462-112537 GCA_002080025.1 Modiolus philippinarum | reverse complement strand
TTTTTTTGTACATGTACTTTTGTATATTTCATTTACCCCAGGGCGTATTATTGCAACCAGCTTTTTTTGTCAACTGAATAGCTATATGCAAATGATATGAAATGAAAATCCCCCGTTTATTAAAAAAGAAAAGAAAATAAGAAAAAAAACGTCACAGGTGAAGAACCAGTATATTTTTACTATTATTATTTTCACAATAATAACTTTGTGTATGGATTTCAATATTTGATATTATCTGCACTGATGAGAGAATCATGAGATGTAAGTTGTTAAAATTTTCATATGCAGAATATAAATTTGAGTAATTTCGTACTTTGTTTCCACATTCTGAACTTCCCGTTCTGCCATGCAGGTTCAAATATGATATTACCAGATAACCTTCTTTACTGAATTAATCATGCACTTTCCTTGGTGTTTTTTTCCATGGATAAAATGCCTGTTACAACAACATATCTATAAACAATCTTATCTATAAACAATCTTTGTGAAAAACGAATAAATCTGTCTTTGCAGAACTTTGACACGGTTTGCACAATTTAAAAAAAAAACTTCGTTGCTGTCATGAAATAAACATGGAACACTTTATATTTTTAACCCCTTTGAAAAGGTGACAGATCAATAAACTTGAGCGAGGATGAGTAAAATACAGGGGTTTGTGGTAATTAAAAGAATTCATAAACTGTGTGTTGGCGACTTTGCAATTACACAATTTATTTTACTGAATTGCATAAACCAACAAGACACAGAAAAAACTGACAAAATTAACAAAATGTAATAAAAGATAGAACTGTTACACCTGTTTATATTGTGTACACATGTTTCGTCAGTATGTTTAAGTAGATTTTGGCGGCACTTCATTTCCACAAATTTGCAAACAATAGCATACACCGTCTTTGCAATTTATGGTAACTTCAGTTCTGCGAGTCGGATTTCGTAAATCATACCTCATCCCCACAAATTGTCAAACCTGTTGAAGGAATACCACGAGTATGAAAACACAATGTCATAATAATATTTGTCCCGAAGAATAAAACGTTATGTACAGAAAATTTTCCCGTTGAAACAATTTTAATTGCAAATGGAAGATTAAAATGATTTGCAAGTATTATGATATTTCTCTAGTAGAAACTGTCTTAGGTGGAGCAAATATACAGGCGTTGACAATAAAAATACAGCTTTTTTCGTTCTTGATTCTAACGGAAGAAGACATTCAGATATGCTGTTTTCGAATTATATTTATATACCCGAAGTGAGATTTCGTCAGTCGATTTTGAAAAGTTGACATTTCCTGAGTTGTTTTGCAAATTAATCTCGTTGTATGTATTGTATGCATTGCGCATGTATACATGTATATGTGAAAATCTAGTAAGTTAAAAAGTCTTTGATCGTTTTGAGAAATGTATTTTGCCAGGAACGGAATAGGAATAGGAAATATGACCGTATCATTTTGTCCTTCCGTAAATTGAAATAGATTTTATATTTAATTATATTTTGTTCGTTTCATTTTTCTATAAAGAATTATTATTTGGATGTTTATTTCTTTCATGTTTTGTCGATTTCATTCTTATATCCTATTTTGATAGACAAAGTAGTGATTTTTTACACAAATATTGTATATTTTTATCAAACCGTAAATATTTTCGGCTGAAATGTTTCAAAAAGATGTGTCACAAAGATCCTTCTTAATTTTCAATTATTGTTTATCTGTCAAACCGAAACAGACAATGTTTATTAAAAAGATAATCCGACTTTAAGCCAAATAACTTTTTTTTGGATAAAATTGTAAAAAGTCATTTTATTCGATAACGTAAGTTTCTTTTCTTCCTGTCAATCAATTTCTAATATTTATAGTATTTTTATGAAATATATTTTTGTTATATTTATTGTTGATCGTTGAAATATGAAATATGGAAATATCAGCAACTTCGCATCTATGTGAAATGCGAAGCCATTTCCCTAGAAACAGAGACTGTGATTCGGTTAAAAAAAACACCCGGTCAAACTACTGTCTTGCATTTGTCAAATACAAACTCGCTATCAGATTGATACACAAGCAAATATCTATAAGGATACACACGGTACAAGGAATAAATCACACAGTTGAAGACAAAAATACTTGTTCCTTCCATCCGGATGGTTGGTGTACGCAGGGCTTGAATATATATATATGTGCATTAATGTGCAAATTATCAAATAAATGAACGTGCAGAAAAAGCAATCATAAAAAATTACATTGCTGTTCTTTCGAAAAACCCAAAGTGAAGGATTTCTTGTGGCAGCTGCCAAAAGCTGTACTAAGTACTAAAATGAGTTATTTTCTAAGGTAGCCTATTGAATCACATAGTTCAAAATTCAGATATAGCTGCACAAAGATCACGGTAACGGATAAGCAATTAGCGACCGTGAAGTTTCTTTTCTTTTTCCATTTCTATTTTCATTTTTTTTTTGTAATTGTTGCGCTGAAAATAAATAAATAAAAAGTAGATCGACCTTTTTACGTTACTATCCATACTATTACATTAGTGATTTTTTCATGCTGGACCACCACAAATTCAAAATGTATCAGACGTTCCATATAATTAGCTTTTAATAGATATTTTAGTCAAAAGCCGGTGAAATTCCATTCATACATAGGTTGCTGTCCAATGTGAAGTAATAAACCGGTGGCACATTAGATAAAAACGTTCGTTTGTACACACGATTAGAGCATTCGTTTGTACATACGATTAGAGCGTTCGTTTGTCTGCACGCACGATTACAGCGTTCGTTCGTGTACATGATATGAATCGTTCGTTTAGACGATACTGGCATGCGTATTACCTTTCATTCGTTCGTTTGTCGTGCGTTCGTGCATCGTTTATCGTGCGTTCGTACATCGTTTTTCGTTCGTTCGTATATCGTTCGTGTGGGTAAGTTAAACGAATCAGGGGGTGTAATTTTGTTGTGCATCTGATATGTAATATTTTGATTTTATAGATTTTAGAGGTTCATTGAGCCAAAATAGCTCACTTGTTAATTTAGTTTGTTTATATGGTACTCTGTCAAACCTATAAGTCATATTCCAACCAACCTTTCAGAATATGTTGATCACTTGTTGTAATTTGTGCACCTGAAGCTTAAAATTTTGATTTTACAGATTTTAGAGGTTCACTTGGCCAAAAATGGCTCTTCTGTAGTGCAGGGGACACAAGTGTTCCCTGGAACACCCATCAATTTTTATACGAACGACTGCCAAAATTTTATGCGGTCATATAATGGTATGGTGCTGTTGTTGTCGTCATCATCGTTGTCGTTGTTGATGTCGTCGTTGTCTGTAGACACTTTTGTTTTTGGTCAATAATTAGTTCCAGTTGATCAATCCTAATGAAATTTCAAAGCAATGTTCCTTGGAACAAAAGAAAGGCTTGGCTGAGATTTGGTCATTGTGGCCCCACCCATTTTTTAAAAAGGGGCCAAAAAGGGTTCAATTTGATGTTTTCATGTATCTGACTGTAGAATCTTTATTATATATCGGATTTTGATGGGGTTTCTTTCAGTGTCCTCCTAAGGAAATTTGCAATCAGTAGTAATCAACGGATTTTACGTGGCATGTACCGTTCACAAGATAAATGGGGCCCAAAAAGGGGCAAATTTCAAAAATTTTAGTTTTTTATTTTTAGTCTGATTTTGATGCAGTTCTTTTGCAATGGATTCCTTATGAAAAATTAACAAAGAGCTGCACCATCAGATTTTTGATAACTTGTTTCTTTTACAAGCTGTGAGGGGCACAACGGGGCAAAAATTGCAAACATGCAGATTACCTTAAATTTTTATTTTTCATCTGATTTCAATGGGATTTTTTTCTTTAGGTTCCTCTCATTGGATGTAGGCTTTTAGTAGTATCTCATCAGATTTGGTGTTACTCTTACCGTTTCTAAGCTATAAGGGGTCATAGGGGCCAAAATTGCAGTTAAGAAATATGTGAAATCTTCATTTTTCATCAGATTTTGATGGGAATTTTTTCTTTATATTCCACTCTAAGTAAGCTTTCAGAGCTATATCAATAGATTTGACGTAGCTCTTACCATTTCCGAGCTATATGGGGTCAAAGAGGACAAATTGCAAACATTAGAAATATGTGAAATCTTTATTTTTCATTAGATTTTGATGGGATTTTTATCTTTGGATTATTCTCATTGTAAGCTTTCAATAATATGGCAGGATGTTTTGCATTGCTCTTCGGTTTCCCAGTTATAATAGGTCAAAGTGGCCAAATTGTAATATTTCAAAATATGTGAAATCTTAATTTTTCATTGGATTTCATCCTGAAATTTTTTCTTTGGATTTCTCTTGATGTAAGATTTTAATTGGTAGTCAACAGAATTTCTTAGCTCTTATATAATATGACATCCTAGAAATAAGGGATTAAAAGGGCTAATTTTTATTTTCACTAGTTTGTGACCAGTTAATTTATGTGTCAAGATCCTTATTGTGTCCAGCAAATTACTGTGTCCACATTCATTTTAGTTTGCACTTGTTCAAATTTCAGTGGTCGACATGCTGCGGTTATATCATGCTGCGTTCGGCATAGCCTTTATTTATAAAGGTGACCAAAAAGGGGAAAATCGAGTGTTTTCACATATTTGTCTGTAGAATTTTAATTATTTATCTGATTTTGATGGGGTTTCTTTCAGTGTGCTCCTGAGAAAATTTCCAATCAGTTGTAAGTCAACAGATTTCAGGTCACATGTACTGTTCAAAAGATAAAATGGGCCCAAAAGGAGCAAATCCTAAAATTATATTTTTTTATTTCTAGTACAAATTTGATGCAGTTTTTTCAATGGATTCCGGATGACAAATTAACATTGCACTTAACTGCTACATTTTTGATAACTTGTTTCCTTTTAGAGCTATAAGGGACCAAATGGGGTCAAAAATTACAAATGGGCATGATTACCTTAAATATTACTTTTCATCGTATTTCGATAGGATTCTATTCTTTAGATTCCTCTTGCAAGCTTTCAGTAGTATGCCATTGGATTTTTCATAGCTCTTATAGTTTCTTAGCTTGAAGGGGTCTAATGGGCCGAAGGTGCAATATTCCAAAATATGTCAAGTCTTTATTTTTAATCGTATTTAGATGGGATTTTTTTCTTTAAATTTTTCTTTTTATGAACTTTTGGTGAACGACATGCTGCAGTCGTATCATGCTGTGATTGGCGTGTAGCCCTTTATTACCATCTGTTCTGAAACTTCAGTTGAATCAGATTTGACCAAACTGTAAAGGAATGATATGTGGAATGTCCTGTACAAAAATTCTTCATTTCATCTAGATTCAACAGAAACATATCTGTCAGCATTGAACATAGTTCAACGTTGAACCTCATATTTTGATCAACTGCTCTGATACTATTGAAGCAAATTTAACATACTTTCCTGGAAAGATGTATGGAAGTCCTTCACAGAGATTGTTCATTTCATTCAGATCCAACAAAAAACATAGCTGCCAATGGAGAACATAGCTTAAAATAAGACCCTATTTGAAAAATATCATTTTAAATCACCAGCTGTTAACTAGCAATTTCAGCCTTAACTAGCAATTTCAGCCAACCTTTAAAAACATTTTTTGCAGTCAATTAAATAAAAGTGTTCAGCATCAGATCCAAGTAATGTGACTAGGCAAGCCTAGTAAATGCAGAATGGGGTGTGAGATAGAAGTACAATTTTTCTGTTATGAATCTACTGTGCTCATTACAAGGTAGAAATGCTTAAATTATTTATATGTAGTCAATTGGTAGATGCAATTTTTAATGTGAATGATCCAGACTCAGCAATCATACAAATTTCTTTAATCATATTTAATTACTTCCTATCAATATATTATATTTTCATTTCAGGTGTCAACTCTGGTGTCATGTTAATGAATTTAACAAGAATCAGAAACTCTACATGGCTGCAGTCTATAATAGAATATCATAAAGAATACAAACTAAAAATAACTTGGGGAGACCAGGATCTCATTAATATTTACTTTCATTTCCATCCAGGTAAGAACTCATTCACAAAAAAAGAAAGTAAAAGCTATTTAGCTAAAAATTGCTAAATTATTTACGGGAACTAGGTAGACATTTTTACTTACTTTAGTTTGTACAAAATTTCCGTTAAGTGTATATGGCCAGTGTAATTTAAAACATTAAAGTAGCTGCCTTTTAACCTTTCTGTGCATTTTAAATTGCAATGACTGGCAATATATGTGTAATTCTCCCATTTTCAGCAGTTGGGTAAATGTGCATGCGACTTTTTAACCAACGGGCGTTGATTAAATTGTCTGGAGAGATTTCCCACCATTTAAGATTTTTCACATTTTACACACATTTCATGGGAGAAAAACATTCTCATTCAGCTAGTTCACAAGTTGAAAATATTTCTTCACTCTCGATAGTAAACTTTTCTATTTTAACATGCTTGCTAAAGCTCGCATGTTGAAAATTGAAATTTTACTATCTCGAGGGAAGAAATATTTTTAACTCACTCCTACCTGAAGGAGAATCTATATTCATACACGCAGTGACTGTTGATTTTTTTTATATTTTATTACTCATTACTCATATTGCTAAGTACATTGCTCATTACTGTAATACAACCATATTTGAACAAATATAAAACCAGAATAGAGGAAACATATACATGTACATTTATTCTGCTGAATTGAAAAAATCATATTGCACACTAACTTTGATTGACGTTTACACACCAATTTAACACCCACAATAGATATACATGTACCATTCCTCTTTTGTTCGTCATCAATGACTTCAGCCATGTCACTCAAATATAATAAAACAATTATGGCACTTCTATACATGATCAATATGGGGTTTAACGGAATGCAGAAGATAATATTGAACTCGGGGTAAACCCTCGTTCAATATTACTTTATTGCTCTATTAAACCCCATATTGATCTCGTTGAAGTGCCATTGTATTTATGAGGATGTTAATTTATTTCTGTGTTCTAGTAAATTATAAAAATTATTTGACCTATACATATGGTGTGTCAAATTTTTTTTTTGTTTCAGATCAGTTATATGAATATTCATGTGAATGGAATTATCGTCCTGACCATTGTATGTATATGAGTGTATGTAAAGACATTGAAAGGAAGGGTATATCAGTATTACATGGATGTCGTCGTGTAATGCACAATGATAAACAACCTGCATTTAAGGCTGTGTACACAGCATTCAAAGAGGTAACATGATTTCTATTATATCCATGTACTTTAGGCCATTCTAAAATAAATGTTTGTTTTTCAAGCCTTTTTATTTTAAATTAGATGCAGGCGGCATTTTTTATTTTTTATTTTATTGCATGTATTGTTTCTTGGATTTCAATAAAATCAAATTTGACACATTTTTGATATATCTAGGTTTAATTACTAAGGTGTTGGAACAAACACTTAAGATTTTGGTAAGATTTTGAGCTTTCAAGTTATAGTTGAAAGAAAAAAAATGGTGGAAATTGGAAAAAAAAGTTTTGATACCTTTTTGCAGACATTGGCAGGGCTTGAGAAACAAATAATTTTTTTTGATTGGCCTAAACAATTAATTGAAAGAAGAGATTGGCTAACATCAGGGTTATTTTCAAGCTAAGGACTTGCAACAAAGAATATTTATTCACAGTTGATGAGCATTTAGGCAATTCTTAAACAAAAATAGGATACTTGGGAACAATATTGAAGTTGCAGTAACATGCATTTATTTTTGTTTGGTAGGCTGAAATTTCAACAATTTATGCCTCATCAGTGAAGATGAAAAATAAACATTTGAAGAAAATTCATTGCACATGAAATGAAATTTTTTCTGAAGTCTGAAAAATTCGAGGCATGGATGTTTTGTATTATGCCTTTAAGGGTCTAAATGCAGTAGCAAACCCAGCTATGGAAATTGCTTTGCGAAAGGGAGATATTGCGTAGATTAATAGAATTTCTAAAATTCAGATGTTGTAATTTTTCAAATGATTAGTGTCCCAGCCAGCACCAATATACTAGACAGCTCGGTTTGTGATATCCTTGGAAGTAACAGTCCATCAGCAGTTGTGAAGGAAGAATTGGTAATAGAACAACAAAACAGTCAAACTGCAGTTAATTGGGGTTTTTTTTGTAGATAGCAAATTCAACAACTTTCGTCTCTACAACGTATATTGTTGATCATGCAACAACATAAACATAGATGAGTCTATGAAAAATAAACAACACCAATCACAAAGTTACATGAAAATTATTAAACAAAAGAATTAATAAAATGTAATCCAAAAAAAAACATTGACAAATCTTTCTTACATACATCAACATGAACTGATTCTTTTTAGCTCACCTTGCCTACAAGGCCATGTGAGCTTTTGCCATCACTTTGCGTCCGTCGTCCGTTGTCCGTCGTCTGTCGTCCATCCGTCTGTCAACAATTTCAAACATCTTCTCCTCTGAAACTGCTGAGCCAACTGTAACCAAACTTGGCCTGAAGCATCACCATGGTATGCAGTTTTAAAATTGTGTTCGATTAGTCCGAAGACCAAACAACATGGCTGCTAATACTAAAAATAGAACGTGATCAGCATAGCAAGATCTACCTACTCTGCAATTTTGAAGAAAATCCGAAAACCTGTCTTTTAGTTATTGCCCTTTTTCCGTAAAATTTTCAAAATTTGTTCATTTTTTAGCTCACCTGGCCTAAAAGGCCATGTGAGCTTTTGCCATCACTATGTGTCCGTTGTCCGTCTGTCTGTCTGTCTGTCTGTCAACAATTTCAAAAATCTTCTCCTCTGAAACCACTGGTCTAAATGTAACCAAACTTGGCCTGAATCATCATCAGGGTATGGCTTCAGTTTGTCCCTCTGTCGAACAACATGGCCCCATTGCTAAAAATAGAACATAGGACTAAATTGCAGTTTTTGGCTAATAACTTGAAAACCATTACAGACATAAAAAATCTGACAGGAGTAAAAATGATCAGCATGATGAGATCTATCCACTGTGCAATTTTGCAGAAAATCTGAAAACCCATCTCTGAGATATAGTCCTTTTTCCATTAAATTTTCAAAATTTTTGCATTTTTTATTTTTTGTTTCAAAAAGTGTAATAGATAGAGGTCAAGTGTACATTGCAAAAATGTTCAGCATATCAAGATATACCCACCCTGAAATTTTGAAGAAAATCCATAAACCCTTGTAGGAGTTATTGCCCTTTTTTTCACCGAAATTTTAAAATTTTCGTATTTTTCATATTTTATTTACAAAACTATAGAAGATGACGGTTAAGTGTAAATTGATGAAATGTTTGCCAGGCTGTGGCGACTTCAAAACTGATGTTGAAAATTGTTCCTTGACCGCCATGGGAAAATTCATCATTGTCAGATTTCAATGAAATTTGGTTTCCAAATAGATATTGATGTTGCGACTTCAAAACCGGTGTTGAAAATTGTTTGTTGACCGCCATTTTCAAAATGGCTGCCAAAAAAGGCGGGAAAATTCAACATTGTCCTATTTCAATGACATTTGGTTTCCAAATAGATATTGATGTTGCGACTTCAAAACCGGTGTTGAAAATTGTTTGTTGACCAACATTTTCAAAATGGCTGCCAAAAAAGGCGGGAAAATTCAACATTGTTTGATTTCAATGAAATTTGCTTTCCAAATAGATATTGATGTTGCGATTTCAAAACCGGTGTTGAAAATTGTTCGTTGACCACCATTTTTAAAATGGCCGCCAAAAAAGGCGGGAAAATTCAACATTGTCCTATTTCAATGACATTTGGTTTCCAAATTGGTCTTGATGTCATCAAAACTGATGTTAAAAATTGTTCGTTTACGACCATTTTTAAAATGGCCGCAAAAAAGACAGGAAAATTCAACATTGTCCGATTTCAATGAAATTTGATTTCCAAGTAGATATTGATATTGATGTTGCGACTTCAAACCGATGTCGAAAATTGTTTGTTGACTTCCATTTACAAAATGACATCTCGACTTCAAAACTGGTGTCGAAAGTGGTCCTTAGCAAGAACGTTTTTTGTCAAAAAAGCCCAACAAAGAAATATAGTAAAACATGATCAGACTTTAAAAACAGAACAAGATATTGGAGGTGTTTGAGCTACGAAAGTTTGAGAAACTGAAGATCAACTGTGTAACTTACAATGTTACCTTGATTGTGGCAGCTGCAAGCCAGGTGAGCGATACATGCTCCTGGGAGCCTCTGGTTATTTTTATACCCCCGCTCCATAGGAGAGGGGGGTATACTGTTTTACCCTTGTCCGTCTGTCTGTCTGTCCGTCTGTCAGTTCTTCCCTCCGTCCGGAACATCTTTCATCAAGGATTTCTAAGCTTTTGTATAAAGTAATGATTTGATATTTGGTCTGAAGCTTCAGTATGATGAGTTGTATCGTGTCTCCCATCTCAAGTCCGTAACTCATCTACTTCCTGTTTGACGATAACTTTGATTTTTTCCCATTAAAGCTATATATTGAAATTTTTTCGTCAAGGATTTCTCAGCTTGTGTATTTAGTAATTATTTGATATTTGGTCTGAAGCTTTAGTATGATGAGTTGTATTGTTTCTCCCCATTTCAAGTCCGTAACTGATCTACTTCCTGTTTGACAATAACTTTAAATTTTTCCCATTATAGCTATATATTGAAATTTTTTGTCAAGGATTTCTCAGCTTGTATATGTAGTAATGATTTGATATTTGGTCTGAAGCTTAAGTATAATGAGTTGTATCGTGTCTCCCCTTTTGGAGTCAGTAACCCATCTACTTCCTGTTTGACGATAACTTTTGATTTTTTTTCCCCTTTATAGCTATATATTGAAATTTTTTGTCAAGGATTTCTCAGATTGTGTGTGTAGTAATGATTTAATATTTGGTCTGATGCTTTAGAATGATGAGTTGTACAGTGTCTCCCATTTTCAAGTCCAAAACTCATCTACTACCTGTTTGACGATAACTTTGATTTTTTCCAATTATAGCCATATATTGAAATTTTTCATCAAGGATATCTCGGCTTGTGTATGTAGTAATGATTTGATGTTTGGTCTGAAGCTTTAGTATGATAAGTTTTATGGTGTCTCCCCTTTTCAAGTCCATAACTCATTTACTTCCTGTTTGACTCTAACTTTATTTATCACTGTAACTATGCCAATGCTTGTATTGTGTCCAAGCTTGTATTATGTCCACACATACTGAACTTAGCATTGCCGTATTGATTCAGGGTTCAATAAGGGGGGTATAACTGGCTGCCATTCGGCAACAGCTCTTGTTTATTTCAAAAAGTGTAACAGATAGATGTCAAGTGTATGTTGCACAAAGGTTCAGATCTACAAACCCTGAATTTTTTAAGAAAATCCAAAAACCCTTGTAGGAGTTATTGCCCTTTTTTGACGGAATTTTCAAAATTTTCATATTTATACCTCCCCCTTTGCAGGAGGTATATAGTGTTCATGGTGTCTGTCCATCCGTCTTTTTTGTATCCAACAGCTGGTATCCATTACTCCTCCTAAACCACTGATCAGAATTTCATGAAACTCATGCAGGAGCTTAATTACATATTGTAGATGTGCACACCACTTTTTGTTTTCCAATAATTCCTTTTTTCCAGACTTTTGACATGTTTTGGACTTATCATTTTGGGTCAATGCAAACCGTATGGTGACCACATGGTATCCGATACTCCTCCTAAACCACTGATCAGAATTTCATGAACTTATGCAGGAGCTTAATTACATATTATAGATGTGCACTATGCTTTTCGTTTTCCAATAATTCCTTTTTTCCAGATTTTTGACATGTTTAAACTTTGTCAATTTAGCTCAATGCAAACCATATGGTGACCACATATTGTATCCACTACTCCTCCTAAACCACTGATCAGAATTTCATGAAACTTATGCAGGAGCTTAATTTTACCCCCGCAAACAAAGTTTGGAGGGTATATAGGAATCACCCTGTCTGTCTGTCTGTCCGTCTGTCCGTCCGTCTGTTTGTCCATCCGTCTGTCTGTCCACACTTCTCGTAAGTGCAACTCCTCTTAAACCACTTGAAGGATTTTGATGAAACTTTATACAAAGGAAGGACACTATATGGAGATGTGCATGAAGCTATATAATTTTTGTCCAAAACAAGGAAGGGGAGATAATTCGACTTTGACTTTTCGTTGATTCCCTATGTATCGGTAACCTCGTTAGCGCAACTCCTCTCAAACCACTAGAAGGATTTTGATGAAACTTTACACAAAGGAAGGACACTATATGGAGAATTGCATGAAGGAATATAATTATTGTCCGAAACCAGGAAGGGGAGATAATTCCACTTTGACTTTTCTTTGATTCCCTATTTAAAGGTTACCTCGTAAGCGCTACTCTTCTTAAATCACTGGAAGGAATTTGATGAAACTTTACACAAAGGAAGGACACTATATGGAGATGTGCATGAAGGAATATAAGTATTGTCCGAAACCAGGAGGGGGAGATAATATGACTTTGACTGTTTATTGATTCCCTATGTGTAGGTTACCTAGTAAGCGCAATTCCTCTTAAATCACTTGAAGGATTTTGATGAAACTTTTTACAAAGGAAGGACACTATATGGAGATGTACATGAAGGAATATAATTATTGTATGAAACAATGAGGGGGAGATAATTGGACTTTGACTTTTTGCTGATTCCTTATGTATGGGTAACGTCATAAGTGCAACTCCTCTTAAACCACATGAAGGATTTTAATTAAATTTAGACAAAGGAAGGACACTATATGGAGATGTGCATGAAGGAACATAATAATTGTATGAAACCAGGAAGGGGAGATAATTTGACCATGACTTTCATTGATTCCTTCTGCAATGATTTTTTTCGAAGAAATAATTTATAGCGTAGATATTGTGAAATCAAACTTTGGAGAGACACACTTTTTTCATTGTAATCCTCTTGTTTTCAAAGTGTTGTAATGAATTTTCTCAAATTCTTATGATTTTTGTGTAAAATGTCAAATAAGCTTAAAAAGGGTGAATTTTATATTTGTCTGATTTTGACAGAGTATTTTCAGTAGAACCCTTGTGAAGATTATATCATTGTGTTCACACCTGTATTGTGTCCACACTAACTTAAATTTGCACTTACCATATCTATTCAGGGTTCAATGAGCGGGGGGTATATTTGGCTGCCATTCGGCAACAGCTCTTTTTACATATTGTAGATGTGCACTACGCTTTTCGTTTTTCCACTAATTTCCTTTTTTCCAGATTTTTACATGTTTTGTACTTAGTCACTTTAGCTCAATGCAACCATATGGTGAGCACATGGTATCCGCTACTCCTCCTGAACCACTGATCAGAATTTCATGAAACTTCTGCAGGAGCTTAATTACATATTATAGATGTGCACTATGCTTTTCGTTTTCCAATAATTCCATTTTTTTCCAGATTTTTTACATGTTTTGGACTTATCATTTTAGCTCAATGCAAACCATATGGTGACCACATGGTATCCACTACTCCTCCTAAACCACTGGTCAGAATTTCATGAAACTTATGCAGGAGCTTAATTATATATTGTAGATGTGCACTATGCTTTTCGTTTTCAAATAATTCCTTTTTTTACAGATTTTTGACATGTTTTTGACTTTGTTGTCATTTTAGCTCAATGTAAACCATATGGTGACCACATATGGTATCCACTACTCCTCTGAAACCACTGACCACAATTTCATAAAATTTATGCAGGAGCTTAATTACATATTGTAGATATGCACTATGCTTTTCGTTTTCCACAAATTCCCTTTTTAACAGATTTTTGATGTGTTTTGGACTTTGTCAATTTAGCCTAATGCAAACCATATGGTGACCACTTTTTATCCACTTTTCCTCCATGACTACTGATTGGAATTTCATGAAACTTATGCAGGAGCTTGATTACATATTGTAGATGTGCACTATGCTTTTTGCTTTACAATAATTCTTTTGTTTGAGGTTTTTGACATGTTTTGGACTTTGTGGTTTTAGCTCTTTTACCTCAATGCAAACCATATTGTGAATACCTGGTATCCACCACTCC
>MJUU01017070.1:69611-92875 GCA_002080025.1 Modiolus philippinarum | reverse complement strand
ATCTATGTAAAAAACTGAATTTGTATATTGTCAATTCAAGGGTTGGAAAAGACAAAGGTATTGGGGAAAAGACTTGTAAAGATGTCAGTGTAATTGATTATTTTATTTCATCATCAATTCTTTTCCCAAATATCAGTGAATTTGAAAAACTTAATTTCAATCCTATTCTTTCCGATGTTCATTGTGCAATACACATCACTTTCAGTTCTATTTTGAATACGAGTGTAAACAAACTCGATACTAATCCCACCCACTCTGTTGTGAAATGGGCAGATAATAAAATAATAGAGTTTGTCGACACTGTGATCAATCAAGTAGAACAACTGTCACTATTATTAGACGACCTGAGTAAAAAACACCATAGGAATGAATGTACACAAAATGATGTTGATAATACTGTGAATCAAATATGTGATGTTTTCACGACGTCAGCTAATATGAATATGAAAACGACAAAAAGTCGAAAAAAAATGAAACCAAAATCGAAGCTTTGGCACAAAAAGTGTGATGAATCAAGGAAAAAAATTCACAAGGCTAGAAAAAAATATAGCCTTCATAAAACGGGTGAAAATTTGAAATACATGAAGTTATGTAGTAAACAGTATAAAAAGACTATGAATATTGCACACAAGGAGTATACAACAAAAACACTGAACCAAATTAAATAGAATTAAAAATGTTGTTTCAACATTTCAAAAATTTGAATACAAATGTTGATGATGTCAATACTGAAATTGATGTGGATTTTAATACTTTATCGCCTGAATTAGATGAATTTATTAATTGCGCTATTACAGAAGACGGAATTAAAAATGTTGTTAGAAAATTAAAAAAATGGAAAATCTGCTGGGTATGATGGAATACTTAATGAATATATCAAATATACATTGGATGATTTTTTACCTATTTATGTCAGTTACTTCAATGTAATATTAGATACAGGTATTATACCTGAGAGTTGGGGTAAAGGAATCATGATTCCTATATACAAAAATAAAGGGTCCAAATTGGATCCAAGTTCGTACAGAGGAATAACCCTAAATACGTGTCTGAGTAAAACATTTTCAGCTATCATAAATGAAAGATTAAACAGATTTTCTGATGAAATAGGACTTATTACAGGGCCACAAGCGGGATTTAGGAAAGGGTATTCTACCGTAGACAATATTTTTGTTCTCCATGTACTCATCTCAATCTATTTCTCATTTGGAAAGAAACTATTTTGTTCGTTTGTAGACTTTAGTTTTCTAGTTAGTTTACTTTATGTCTATAGGAGTCTAGGATGATGTTTATTTCGCTGGACTTGATTGCTCTTTGTTCAGGGGCCGACTCCGACCTGCCGTTGGGTGTGGGGTTTTCTCACCGTTCATTGAAGATCTTATGGTGGCTTTGAGTTGTTATTACTCCCCTTTGGGTCGTTGTCTCTTTGACACATTCCCCGTTTCCCTTCTTTTTTTCTATTTAAGAGTGCTTTTGATACTGTTTGGCGTATGGAAAAAACTACAAAAATCAGATATTCAGGGTAAAATCTTATTCATAACATGTACCAGAATATTAAGACATGCATACGAAGTAACAGCGAGTGTTCCGGATTTTTCAACTGTGATATTGGTGTCAAACAGGGAGAAAATTTATCTCCCTTTTTGTTTTCTTTATTTTTTGAATGATTTAGAGAACTTTTTCACACAAAATAATACAACATGTTTGGAAAAAAATTCAGAAAGTTGCAGAGAACAAATGCTATGCTTTATTAAAATTTTCGTTATTTTATATGCAGATGACACTGCTATATTATCAGAAACGGAAAGAGGGTTACAAGAATCATTGGACATTTTTGAACAATATTGTAATATATGGAAACTTAGAGTTAACACCAATAAAAGAAAGATTTTTATTTTTAGTAAGAAGAAGTATAAACCGAAAATCATTTTTAAGTTATTTGGTGAAGAATATACACAAGATTCGTATAATTATTAAGGGATTATTTTTAACTATAATGGAAATTTCTGCACTGCAAGAAAAAAATTGCAAGACAAGGCTAATAAATCACTATATGCACTGTATTATAAAATTAGAAATTTATCAATTCCAGTTGATGTACAGCTGAGATGTTGCTCCAATATTGATTTATGCAAGCGAAGTGTGGGGGTTTGAAGATAAGAAAAATATTGAAAAAAATGCATAAACAGTTTTGTAAAAAAAATTCTCAATTTGAGAAGTACTACTCCAAATTATATGGTATACGGTAAGCTGGGTCGCTTTCCATTAGAGATTGTTATCAAGGTAAGAATGGTCACATTTTGGAATACTATGTTAATGAATCAAAACAAGCTAAGTAGTATATTGTATAGATTAATGTTTAAACTCTGGGAAATAAATGGCATAGATTTTAAGTGGATAAAATATGTGAAAACAGTTTTTGATAATATTGGCTTAATTTTTTATGTGGCAGGATCAAATACCCCTCAAAAAAGAAATTATCAAACCAGTCGTAAAACAGAGATTGGTTGATCAATTTATTCAACATTGATTTTCACAACTTGGCAATTCGTCTAGGGGTGTGTTTTATTCATCATTTAAACAAGAGTTCAAATTAGAATCATATTTAATGAGATTGAATAAATCAGACCGAATTATAATGAGCAAATTGCGGTGTTCAAATTTAAAGTTACCGATTGAAACTGGTAGATGGACAAATCTTCCTGTAGAAAATATATTATGTAATATGTGTAATATGAACGCTATTGGAAATGAATTCCACTATCTTTTCATGTGCACATATCCATCTGTTTTGCGTTTGAGAGATAATCTGATCCCAAAATACTACAGCTTAAATCCCTCTGAGCTTAAAATGATTGGTTTGTTTAAGTATTGTAACTATAAGCTATATACACGCATTTGTCTTTTTATACGTAAATAAGTACCCCAATTACAATGGGTATATGAATTGTATCACTTATTTTTTATTTCTATTTGTTAATTAATATTTATTTATTTAATTACTCATTATTTTTTTGTTATTCAGGGGGAAAGGGTGATCGTTGTCTTGATCTGGATTGCTGCTAGGCTTGCATAACTACAGTGCATGCTTTCTAAGCCTCTGAGACTGCAGTTCTGCAAACTCATCAATCCAGACATAACGGCACAACGCGTTCATCTTTTTCCCTCAGAAGTAACTGAAGAATGTATTATTACATTTTTAAATAAAGAATATTTATATACATGTATATATATCCCATTATAATATAAATTATGAATGTTGTATATTGGAAAGAGACTGGTAGGCGTTGTTTTGTACTGGATTGCTGCTAGGCTGTATAACTGCAGCACATGCTTTCTAAGCCTCTGATGTTGCAGTTATTCAAATCTTTCAATCCAGACAAATCGGCCCAATACACCTGCCCGTTTCTTTTCAAATTGAAACAGAATTGATCATTCCCTATTAAATAAACCTGTTTGATTGGTACATACATCATATAAAACATTAGATATAAATACATCGGTATATGAAATGAAATAACATATAAATATCCCGGCATATCAAATAAATCTTGAAAAATTTATATACTAATATACTTAGCCACCCGGCAGAAATGTTTTCTTCAGTATTGCCATGTGTGTTTTCCTTAAATGTCATAATTTTACATTTTTTTACCTCACTTTGTATTTGTCCATCAATTGAGACATTGCATTTATTTTGTTATTCTTATGAATTACTTCCATACACCTTTCAATTCTCACTGAATCAATAATCCACGTGGCAATATATGTTCTACACAGTCTACATCTTGTATTTTTCGGCCTACTCGATATGTATGTATGCTTGTTTTGTTGTTTTTAATATTACCTACCTAGCTGTTAACGTACAACCAACTCACCATGTTATCTATTTATATTTATATTGTGTAATGTTATTTGACCTCTTGTACATTGTAATTGATGTCTGAGGATTGTAAATAAAATCTTGTTTTTTTTTTGTCAAAATTAAGAGTCGAATACGGGTTAGGTTTATTTTCGGGCTGGGAAAGTGATTTGACAGATTTTCTTTTGTGACTTTTTAAATGACTTACTAATATGAAAACGTTTACTTACCAAATTGGTCTGNGTTTTAATTTCAGCACTATGTATTACTTTAATTATAAGGGGAACCCCTGCCCAAATTTTTTTTGAATGGTGTTCTGATATGGGTTGTAATGGATGGTGGATCTTTCGGTTGCCATGGTAACCAAACAAGAATACTGTAATTTTAGAAAAAAAAGTATTCTGCTAAATGTTATTTTTCGTTTTTCCTATTGGAAATGCCTATTATCTATGGCAGCCATGGTCCAGGTGAGCGATACAGGCTCTTGAGAGCCTCTTGTTATTGATATTCACGACGATCAATTAGTTATACAATAAATAATTTTCTAAAACATGGGTACTAGGATGTTGAGATATCTTATTTTATTTTTATCACATGAATTTGCACCTAATTACCAAAGCAAAAATAGTTAGCTTTTATAACAACAATATATTTGTATGTCTTCAATAATACAACATTTATCACCTGTATTTGTTGGCATTTTAAAAAAAAAAAAAAACAGGTAATAAATTTTGTGTTGATGTTGATGTGAGTATGCATCCACTTGTTTATAGAGAAAATCAAAATTCAGCTCCATTGCACTTGTTGTTGGCTATTAGAGAATGCATTTGCTTGAATTATACATGTAGCAATACATGTTGGAAAATCCCCAAGTATTATTAGCTGATGTAAAAAAATATATATCTCCTTCATTGAAATTTAATTAAGAGTTGATTGACACGAGAATGACCCAAGACAGGTTCATACTTACACAATAGGCATTGTCTGAATGAAATGCTTCAGTTCATCTTTTAACAAAGGAGATATTTTGGTACATCAGCTAATAATACTGGAGGATTTTCCTACATGTATGGCTATAACTCTCTTTATAACTAGTCACTATTCATATCAGTGGCAGAATGAGCTTCAATTTGACAGCACTTATAACTGTATGAAGTGGGGTTTGCATCGTGATTTACATTTATATTTTTTCTTTAATTACAGCATGATTTTTCATCCACAATAAAAACTGGTTTGTTGAAAATTTTGAAACGGGAATTATCAAAGACTTCTAAAACACCATGTGGTAAAATTGGACCAATAGTTTATACCAAACATATAGAAGAATTTGTTTTGAGGACAAACAGCTGATAAAAGTTTTGGAGACAACCTTTGGGAACATTTCTGTGATATCGTTTTGACAAATCAAAGAAATTTAACAGAGTACAGACTGTTTTAGGAAATCAAATTTTTTGGCCATTTTATTCATTGTTGTTAGCCAGTAGAGGTCTATGTATATGCAAATTCTTCAAAGCTGTGATTATTTAAGGGAGTGAGAGTGTCAGTAATTTTGTAATTAGAATTAAACTGCTGATCTTTTGTTTTGAAGAACTGTGCAAATAGAACAACCTTAGCAAAAAAATTTTAAAATCAATATAAGAATTTTTTAGACATATTAAGACATCAAAATTTTGGCAGGAAACAATTCTCTTTAGAGTCTTCCTTCAATTTCAATTAGCTGTTTATATGGCTTAAAATATATGAAAATATAATTGGAAGTTAATAAAATTTTATACATTGTCTATTTTATGCATTTTAAAGTGACCTATGAAATATGATACATGTGATACATGTGAAAAAATTTTAACCCTGTTTAAATGGATAAAACCCGAGGATATCGAATACTTCTGAAATCTTACACTCAAACTCCCATAAGTACTAGTAGTCCACACATGTTAGAACACATGTAAAAAGAAACCTTTTTTCTCAATACAAGACCTTGAAGGTAATCTTAACTATATATTTTTAATTTGCATATTGTTTTACATATATGTATTTATTATTTTTCATCCACATGAAAAATATTACGATCTTGAAGTTGTATAAAATTAAATTGGCATTTTAAAATCTTTAAAATCATCTTTTTTATCATTTTGAACATATTTTATTGAAATTTTTTTATTTTTGATCTGCATTTAGGCAAAAAAAAAAGTAAAATGTGTTTTTATGCTGTTTCTTAGAAAATGTTAGTAAGCTAAAAAAAAAATACCATCTGCAGGGTATTAACAATTTCTACAACGTTCGTATTTATCTCTCCTAAATTAAATACTTTTCACTGTGCAAGGATCTCAGTCATGATTTGTTCTTGTAAAAAGAAATTTGTTAGTCCCAACCATGGAGGTATTATATTGACAGGAGCTCCAACGAAAAATTAACACTATGTCCGCCCCACTGATATTCTTCAAATATGAAAGCCACCAACCCAGTTCAATAAGTAGGTGTTAACTCCTTTGTGACATATCTGTGAAACCGCCACAAATTTTGAAGACTGATAATCATGTGATAAATCTATCGACGACCTTATCACCTTTCCGTCTAATTAGAACATGGAAACCCCCGTTGTTTTCAATGTATTGCCATTTAATTACAGTCACCTGTTTCCGTTTACTTTGCGATGTACAGTGTTTAAAAAATCAACAAAATCGGCCAACGTTCAGTGAAGTTACAACCGCAAATAACATGAAATATACATAAAGGTTGGTATATTTTTATTTTTGGTCGATGTTTTTATACTTTTAATACTTTTAAGTCGGTTCGTTCTGGACGACAAAAATTACATCCTCTTAAAGTGGAAAAACAGTATTTTTTGACGACATGTGGGTGTACCGTGTAGGATGTACAAAAAATCAAGATGAAGATGGCAATATTTTATCGAGAACAGGAGTTTTCTTCATATTATATATTATAAGAATTTGATGTTAAATATATTCATTAAAAACACAATTTAACATTATATTATTTAGAAAAACTAGTTGCTTCCAACATGCTGTCATCATATTCAGGCCCCAAAAAGTATTTTATCTCATTTTAATTGTTTTGAAAACTGTTTTTAAACATGAATTTGACAAAATTCGCAGAATTGCCATTGCCTATTCAGAGTGGACGGTAAATTATATTAAGCTATTGAGGATGAGCAACATTTTTTAGTTAATTGTGAAATTGAAAACTTATGTAGAGCGATTAAAATGGGAAACTCAACATCATTCGGAAGTTTAGACAAGTATCAGATGAAGAATGTTTTTTCCCAGGTATTATAGTTCTGAAGGGTGTATTATGCATCAATAAGGTATATTGAGATCATATGCGAACTTTTGCGACTTGAACATTAGTTAAAAAGGCCTTTTCAAATCTATGTTTGCAAAAGTGAATGTGGCATTTGCTTGTCTTTTCATACAAAAACTTTTTTGTTGTGAAATGCACCTTTATTACTCCCCTTTGGGTTGTTGTCTCTTCGACACATTCCCTGTTTCCCATCTTTTTTCTACCTGTAGAAACACACACGATTTCATATCATAACACAAACAAATTAAATGCATTTATTTGTGTTGACCAGTGTAGCTACGAAGAAGCAATATGTACATGTAAACATATGATTTTCCTTCTTTTGTAGAGATTTGAAATGGATATTTTGAGTTGTCGTTTGTGTAGTTCAGAAATTAGAACAACTTTGCATCATTTGCTGTGTGAAAAAAGCAAATTTGCAAGAGACATAAATCTGTCCTTAATTATTGATGTTCATAATGACTTGCCTCATTTCCAAAAGTTTATTTGTGAATGTTGCAAATTGAAGCTTATAAGTTGGAGAGAAGGTGTAAACAAGAAAAAGGCAGCTAAAATAAACATTAATTTCATTGATTTCGTTCTCGACTGTAAAATAAAATGGAGTGAAGAAGAGAGCAAAGCTCAGATGTTAGGATTTACAGTCACTTCGGTTAGTTCCGTAATCACGGAAACTGACGATTCCCGCAACAGCGTGAAGTGTATCTTATCAATTAACAGCTACTTAACTATTTGGCGGTTTGCAGATAGAACGTTTGAAGTCGGGTCGTTGGAGCTCCTGTCAATATAATACCTCCTTGTCCCAACTGACTTTGTATTTTATTTATTCACCCTAATGCATTTAAAATCCCAGTGTATTTCTTTTAGCACTTGTTAAAGAGTATATCAATAGATTATGCTATATTATATGGTATTGTTTTGCCTGATGGTGAGCTACATCAGATGTTAATGAATTTGATGATATGTCCAAAAATTATGATTCAATCTACCATACATATTTTATTAAATTTTGAATATTTAGAAAACCTTAATTTATACACTTGCTTAAAATCTTGTGTTCTGAGGATAATGTTGTTGTTCATTTCATGTAATATGAGTTGCATTCTATATATTTTACACTTTTCCTCATTTCTCTTTCAATTTATGAAACGTTAATTATACTAAGCATCTACAATGTTTTACTTAATTATACCTATACATTTGTATTTGTTATTAGTTATTTAATATTACTACACAACTTTCAATCCAAATACAAGGGACATGCATTACATATAAAAAATTATCATTTAATCATGTGCAATGAAGCAGAATTCAAAAAGGTAACATTTTTGTATAATTTTTTTTGTATAATACAAATGTATAAGTAACATACAGAATTGCAGATAAAAAATTTTTGAGAATGATTTTTTCTGAAATGAGTGAAGTAAATAAAATGAAAGAAATAAATGAAAAAATGAAAAAAAAAAGAAAAATATAATGAAAATTAGTCTGATGATTTTTCCATTTTCTTCCAAATATTCTTATTTGTTGTTATATTATCTAAACCCCCCAAAACAGACTGTTTATTAAATTGAATAATTAATACATTATAAATATAAATACATAGAAAACAAAAATTGTTCATTTCCATAAAATCGGGATTAAAATCTAAATATACACCACTTTTTATTTACATTTTCAATTTTGCCATTCCGTACTGCAATGTGTTTTTCTAAAGTCAACTGATCTCTAATGACTTTCTTGAAAGCTGCAATTGACATGCTTTTTTTTTAAAAATAATAGTATTTTAATTGTGATTACATAATGAATTTACAAATACCATATGTAATATTTGTGTAATTTGGTGCTAATTGGCTATCTTTGCCTAAAGAGAAATACACATTTGTTTAGGTAAACAATATGTGCACATGATAGAATTATTGCTAATTTACAAAATATGAATAAAAATACTTCCTATATTTAGATAAATTGAAATTTTGAATTTAAACAAGGTCAAAATATCGATTATTTCCATAATTAGGCAATTCACTTTACAGAATAGTACTACACAGTACAGTTTATCGTATTATAGTAGCATTAAGTTGAAGCTTTTCAATTTTTATAAAAATTTTTTTACTGCTGATGTTTCATATAGTTACAGTTTATTATACAAATAATATATGTTCTTGCCATTTTGTATATGACAAAAATGTAAAATAATATATACATGATAGATAAGTTTTAATTTATAAGTAGCAAAAAATACATATGTTTTTCTATGTAGTTCTATTCAAAATGTAGTTAAGTATTTTAATTTAAAAAAAAAAAACAATATCCAGTTGCAGCTTTAATAGACCCTTTTACAATAGCTGCGGTCCTGGATTTTGCACATGCGCTTATATGCCTTTGCGTTCCTAAGATTTTGAGTGGAAAATGATAACAGTCCCTACTAAAATGACGTCGTGGGACAATAGAGTGGGTAAAATACAATGTCATAATATATGTGATGCTTGGTCAATTGTCCCGCAACGTCATTTAAGCAGGGACTGTTATCATTTTCCACTCAAAATCTTAGGAACGCAGTAATTGCGAAAGGGTCTATTGGTCAAACACCATTCTGTTGTCCCTTAGTTCAAGTTTAAACAAAGCTAACTATCAATAGCTCCATCACCCCTCTAGTTGGAACTGTTTTTATCAGTCTTTTGGGTGTTTGAGCCATCAATGTTTGACTGTTATAAAGAGATGACTACAACAGAATAAAGTAATAGCTTGTTGGTTACAAAATTAATTAGAAAAACTGTGAGCAAAGCTGACTAATACATGTATATGCCCCCACTCCTCCATTTGATTCCAGTCTTAAAAAATCAACAACAACAAAAATCAAGTCAAATCTAATTTTTGAATAGCTGGTGCAAAATGGCTTATGCTACGAACACTCTGTGAAAGCTTTATTGAATTTCATCAAGTGGTCTAGGAGTAGTTGTCACCACAAAAGCGTGTACCCTTATGCCATACAGACGATCGAATGAAAGAATGGACACATGCTCACTTTATACTGCTTGTTAAAAGGGGGGTTTAATTAAGTAATTAAGTTAAGGTTAAAGTGTCAGTAGAATCAAGGAATATATTTTATATACAATGCAGTCTTGTAAGTCCGCGCACCCAAGCATTAACCTTTTGATTCGTGCTGTAATTTTTAACCATTTTTATTTCATTTTCAGCAAAATAAACATACTTAAGTCAACTTTCAAATCATGCAAAATTTAAAATAGAAATTCAATTAAACATATGAAAAACAAGCATTAAATGACCTACCCCTGTAATATTGCCATGTTTAAATGTCTTGTAAGTTGGTGCAGGGTGTGCATCTGAATGTACCTGGAATGAAAAATAAAGTTATTTGCACTACCAGGTTTTCAGTGGAAGGTGAGAATGTTCAATATTAAAACAAAAATACTTTCAACAAAAATAATGAGCTTACACAGTTACAGTAAACGTAGAATAAATCAATAATGATTGTAAAACTGTTTTGGTCTTTTACATTTCCGGGGAACACTCAAAACACATGTATTTGTCATCATTGCTGTCTGGCTTAAAGTTGTTGCAGAAATTCTTCTTTAACAATCTTTACATTATAAAAGGAAATTGTCTTTTTTCATGTGCACCAGCTTATAAGATGCACCGACTTAGGAGACTCAACTGTATATCAAATCAAAAATTGATGTTTAGATACATAACTGTGATCTCTGTTCCAATGTGACTGCAAGCACGAGACAATTCAATACAAATATGCCATTAATAAACCAAGATATGCCTTTATTAAACCAGTACAATATAATATACAAGTGCCATTAATTTGTATGCACCGGTTTTATAATTAAAGTTATAAAATATTATGTTTTTTTTATCAAAATGTTTATTTTATTTAGCCTTGAAGTAGAATATAGAGTATAACTGATTTTAATGTAATCTTGTTTTTGTTGGTCATAATCACTGGTTTCAATATACAGCAAAATTCGAAACACCTGCGCGTTTCATAAAACGGCCTAATCAAACAATGTGCACGATCTGGGTGTTATCTGTCAATCAACCGATCATATGCAATTTCATTGGCATTCACCTATCGAATATTTATCTGTTTTAAAAGGAAAATTCGCAAGAAATAAAAATTGATATTATTTTCCTGTGTAAATGGCCACGTATACATGTATATTATTGTTTTATTCAAATAGATACATGTAAGTCCGTGCATGAGATCGATATTTCAGAACATATTCCATTTAAATAGAAATATGTCATTTTTTTTCTAAATGTATATACAGTCAAACCTGCCTTAACGACCCACTGTATTAAACGACTTCCTGTCTTATCCGACAATTTGAAGTCCTCCCAATGATATTTGCTGTATATTTTAACTGTATTCAGCGACCACTCGAGTTACGCGACTAACGACCGTCATTTTGTTCCTAAAATAGCCCCTGCACACTGTTTTCAACGACTTTGTTGACAAACAATGAATTATCAACATGTTTACAAGCAGATTATAGGTTACAAGTGCGCAATTATTTACAATGCATTTTCCATAGGGGGGTTCCCCTGTTTAGCGATAAACTAAAAATAGACGAAGGCTTTTTTTCATCCCGAGGGTCCTGAAAATAACAAGTACTCATACAGATCTTTCGAATTCCAAAATAAAAAATGGGGGGTCATGCGGCGATTCTTGGTGTAAATTGAGGCTCAAAAAGGGGTATATTCAAAATAATAAAATATTTTTGTGTCGACCAGATCCCATAAAAGGTCAAATTATCACCTCTGGGCTACATTGTTGAAATCAGATTTGCTATAAACCGAATTGTAACATGACATAGTATTTTATCTTAAAACATTTAATTTTATTTTCCACCAATCGTAGGAGTTGTAGTGCTTAATACTGAATACAGCTTTGGGTTCAAAACTGGATCCCTGTTCGAAAGTCAATAATTGCGCACATGATACCTATAGAAATATTTNAAACTTTACAGGAATGATGTACTTAAGGTCCTTAACAAAGATTGCTCATTTCGTTCTGATCAGTAAAAAAAAAATGGCCGCCAGCACGGAAGATAGTTTAACATTGGCCCTATGGGAAATTCACATTTTCATCTTCTCCTCTGAAACCACTGAAGCAAATTCAACCAAACTTTACAGGAATGATGTATGGAAGGTCCTTTACAAAGATTGCTCATTTCGTTTCGATCCGATAAAAAACATGGCCCCCATCTCAGAACTTAGGTTTAACATTGGACCCAATGGGAAAATTCACATTTTCTTCTTCTGTTCTGAAACCGCTGAAGCAAATTCAACCAAACTTTACTGGAATGATGAATTGAAGGTCCTTAACAAAGATTGCTCATTTCGTTAAAAACATGGCCACCAGCACAGAACATAGTTTATTTTGGCCCTATGGGAAATTCACATAAAAAACATGGCCACCATGCAGAACATCGAAAACCCTGCTTCAGCATTTTGTCAGGTGAGCGATACAGGCTCAGTGTCTGAGCCTCTAGTTCATTTTCAGCAAAATAAACATACTTAAGTCAACTTTCAAATCATGGAAAATTTAAAATAGAAATTCAATTAAACATATGAAAAAACAAGCATTAAATGACCTACCCCTGTAATATTGCCATGTTTAAATGTCTTGTAAGTCGGTGCAGGGTATGCATCTGAATGTACCTGAAATGTACATTCTGTCTGTCTGTATTGCTCCAAAATTTTTACATTATCCACATCTCCTCCTAAACCGCTTTGTACTTTCGCACGAAACTTGCAATAATGCTTCAATATATATTGCAGATGTGCACCATGCATTTAGTTTTTGATTTATTTTGATTTTTTCGATTTTTTAGCTATCTTAGGACTTTGTCATTTTATCTTATTGGCGTCATAGGGTATACCTCCATTATCCACATCTTCTCCAACCGCTGGGTACTTTTGAACGAAACTTGCAGGAATGCTTCAGTATATATTGTAGATGTGCATCATGTATTTAGTTTTTCTGTATTTTTGTTTTTCCATATTTTTAAACTATTTTTTGACTTTGTCATTTAAGCTTATTGGAGTCATAGGGTATACCTCCATTATCCGCAACTCCTCCTAGACCGCTTGGTACTTTCCAACCAAACTTGCAAGAATGCTTCAATATATATTGCAGATGTGTACCATGCATTTAGTGTTTGATTAATTTTGATTTTTTCGATTTTTTTAGCTATCTTTTGACTTTGTCATTTTAGCTTATTGGCGTCATAGGGTATACCTCTATTATCCGCATCTCCTCCTAAGCCGCTGGGTTATTTCAAACAAAACTTGCAGGAATGCTTCAGTATATATTGTAGATGTGCACCATGCATTTAGTTTTTCATTTATTTTTTTCAGGTTTTCTAGCTATCTTTGGACTTCTTTATTTTAGCTCATTGGAGTCTTAAGTATCCTAGACCGCTTGATACTTTTCACCCAAACATGCAGAATGCTTCAATATATATTGTAGATGTGCCCATTCATTTTTATTTTCTTTAATTTTGATTTTTTTTTCTGATTATCTTTGGACTTTGTCATTATATAACAAAATAGGAATTCTTATATATATATAGTGCAGGCGACACATGTGTTCCGCGGAACACCCATGCATTTTTATACGACCGCAAAAATTTTGCGGTCGTATTATGGTATGGCGCAGTCGTCGGCGTCGGCGTCTGTGGCCAGCATGGATCATCTTCAAATTTCAGTATGTGGTTTCTTGGCATAATGGCAATCCCAGGTTTTAATTTTGGGTTTGTGGCCCCACCCGTTTAAAAAAAAGGGGCCAAAAGGGGTTAAATTAGGTGTTTTAACATATTTGACTGTAGAATCTTTATTATTTATCGGATTTTGATGGGGTTTCTTTCAATAAACTCCTTAGAAAATTTCCAATCTGNACATTTTGTTTTGAACTTGCATATGTTTGTAGATTGATTGACGTACAGATATCACGCCCTGTTTAATCGATTTGTTTAGAACGTGTAAATTGCATACGACGGACGCACGTTTGATTGACAGATAATACCTGGTTCGTGCACATTGTTTGTTTAGGCCGATTATAGAAACGCGCAGGTGTTTCGAATTTTGCTGTATCTTATTTATTATATATATAGTGGGTGATTTATCCAGTTTTCTCAGTTAAATAAATGCCATATTGTCATCAGTGAGAATAAAGGATTTCTTGTCACTGAGAGAAGTGACGTTATAATATCTTGTCAATTTCATTGTCAAGTAAACAACTGGCGCATTGAAATGAAAAAAAATAATAATCTGCATTTAAGTCTCAGTTTTATTTTTAGAAAATCTATATAATAAATACAATAGCAAACCAATACAGAAGCAAAAATGATGAAAAGGGGGAATTCCAAAATCAAAAATTCCAAAATCATGGCAAATCAAAATGAGACAGCATAACTAATCAAATGTCATGAATGTCAATGAAAATGTCACTCGAGTCAATCAACGCAGTGGATTTAACTCTTTTTGGAACAAGTTCCACGACTCATTTAATTCTCCTGCATTGTTCGTCACTGGTGACATTATTATTGATTCTTATGACAGTCAATTAGTTATGCTATAATTATTTATGTATGTATATATTCAAACATTGAATTTTCATTTTTTGCTGTCAGAGATATTTTTGTGTTGCCTGCACCTAGTGCAGGATCGACACATAGGGATCACTATCCATCGTCTTGCGTCATTCTGTCTGTCTGTATTGCTCCAAAATTTTTACATTATCCACATCTCCTCCTAAACCGCTTTGTACTTTCGAACGAAACTTGCAATAATGCTTCAATATATATTGCAGATGTGCACCATGCATTTAGTTTTTGATTTATTTTGATTTTTTCGATTTTTTAGCTATCTTAGGACTTTGTCATTTTATCTTATTGGCGTCATAGGGTATACCTCCATTATCCACATCTTCTCCAACCGCTGGGTACTTTTGAACGAAACCTGCAGGAATGCTTCAGTATATATTGTAGATGTGCACCATGTATTTAGTTTTTATGGATTTTTGTTTTTCCAGATTTTTAAACTATTTTTTGACTTTGTCATTTAAGCTTATTGGAGTCATAGGGTATACCTCCATTATCCGCAACTCCTCCTAGACTGCTTGGTACTTTCCAACCAAACTTGCAAGAATGCTTCAATATATATTGCAGATGTGTACCATGCATTTAGTGTTTGAATAATTTTGATTTTTTCGATTTTTTTAGCTATCTTTTGACTTTGTCATTTTAGCTTATTGGCGTCATAGGGTATACCTCTATTATCCGCATCTCCTCCTAAGCCACTGTTTTATTTCAAACAAAACTTGCAGGAATGCTTCAGTATATATTGTAGATGTGCACCATGCATTTAGTTTTTCATTTATTTTTTCCAGGTTTTCTAGCTATCTTTGGACTTCTTTATTTTAGCTCATTGGAGTCTTATTAGCGTATGCCTCTATTATCGGCAACTCCTAGACCGCTTGATACTTTTCACCCAAACATGCAGAATGCTTCAATATATATTGTAGATGTGCCCATTCATTTTTATTTTCTTTAATTTTGATTTTTTTTTCTGATTATCTTTGGACTTTGTCATTATATAACAAAATAGGAATTATTATATATATATAGTGCAGGTGACACATGTGTTCCGCGGAACACCCATGCATTTTTTGTGTTTAAAATATAATTTGTGTCTATTGTGACTGTTAATCTGTCTAAATTTTCAAGATAATTAGGCTTAAAAATAGGTATCATGATACCCCCCGCTTGAAAAGTGGGTGGTATATAGTGATGGGGTTGTCTGTCCAACCTTCCGTCTTTCCGCCCATCTCTTATCCTCTACTCCTCCTGAACCACTGAATAGATTTTCATGAAATTTTGACACAGTCTTTGTGACATAATATAGATGTGCACCTCCTATTTCAGAATTTGATTTGATTGATACTTGGGGTTTCCTATAGCAAAACATTGACTTGGCCATTACATTACAAGGGGGTACCAATCTCTTATCTGCTACTGCTCTTGAACCACTGAATAAATTTTCATGAAACTATAACACAGTCTTTGTGACATAATGTAGATGTGCACCTCCTATTTCAGAATAATATTTGATTAATTTTTGGGGATTCCCGTAGCAAAACATGGACTTGGTCATTACATTACCAGTGGGTACCCATCTCTTATCCGCTACTCCTCCTGAACCACTGAATAGATTTTCATGAAACACAGTCTTTTTGACATAATGTAGATGTGCACCTCCCATTCCAGAATTTGATTTGATTGATATTTTTGGGTTCCATAGCAAAACATAGACTTGGCCATTACATTACAAGTGGGTATCCATCTCTTATCAACTACTCTTCTTGAACCACTAAATAGATCTTAATGAAACATTAACATCTCTTTGTGACATAATGTAGTTGTGCACTATATCTATTGGGGGAGCAGGGGTAAATATCATTGAGCTTTGCTCACAGTTTTTCTAGTTTATGATTAGATTGCTCTTTGAAAATGTGTGTTCTGTAGGCCTAGAACCAATTTGAATGGTTGCCAGGATGAAACTTATCCAAAGGGAAATACATCGTTATCATGTGCGTTGAAACAATTTGGGTACTTACAACAAAATTTGGTCAGTTGACCTCTACAAGCATAGTATGCATGTTGGCATCCGATCTAAAGGGTCACTAGTGGAGATATTTGATTTTCAGATATAAGTCAGATAAGTCAATAAAGCAATTTATTTTTAGCTAAGCTATCAAATTGGAATTTTTAATGGGAAATACTTTAGCAGAAATGAAAAAAAAAATGCCAGAGTTTAAAAGACAACACACTGCCATGAATGCATACAAAAGTTTTTTGTGTATAAAAATAACTTATTGAAAATTACATGTATTTATTGCAAACTTTTGAATGAAAATCATTCACTGAACAGTTTTTGTCCTAATGAAGACATAGTAATATGATGTATATGACTGACCTTGATGTTAACATATTAAGACAGTTATATACAGTATAATGTCAACTTGCATCTTTTCTTAGATGAAATTGATATAAGAGTGCTGTTGTTCCAACAAATGACTCCCAGAATTGCTACAGACTGTTTTAAATGTATTTTTATTATGAATTTTTCTCTTACCTGGCAATCTTGATAAAATATTGGCAAAACAAATCAAGCCATATTAAATTAATACAAATTATTTGGCCGAAGTTACTTTAGGAGACCCTGTACTAGATTATAAGCTAACCATATCCCTTACCTAAACACTAACCACAGGACCCTAACTCTAGCCCAATTCCTAATTTTAACCCTAATCCTTTACCCTAAATAGCTGGTGCAAAAATGGCAATATGCAATGAACATTTTGTGAAAGCTTCATTAAATTTAATCAAGTGGTCTTGGAGGAGTTGTGACCACAAAGTGTGTATCCCTATGGCAGACGGATGACCGAATGAAAGAATGGACACCATGTTCAATTTGTACTGCTTGTTAAAGGGGGCTATCATTAAGTTAAGGTTAAAGTGTCAGTAGAATCAAGGAATATATTTTATTTACGATGCAGTCTTGTATGTCCTCGCACCTAAGCATTAACCTTTTGATTTGTGCTGTAATTTTTAACACATTATCTTTTTAATTTTCAGTAAAATAAACATGCATAAATCAACTTTAAAATATGAAAAACAAGCGTAAAATGACCTACCCCATATATTGCCATGTTTAAATGTGTTGTAAGTCGGCACAGGGTGTGCATTTGAATGTACCAGGAACAAAAAATAAATAGTTATTTGCACTATTGGGTTTTCAGTGGAAGGTGGGAATGTTGAATATTAAAACAAAAATACTTTCAACAAAACAATGAACTTAACAGTTACAGTAACCGTCTAGCAACAATAGATATTTGTTTTCTATCAGTTTTTAAACATCTTTGAGTTTCTGGTCTTCCAAACGTTTAGATTTTATCTGCACTGAAGAGACATTAGTTGTCGAAATGCGCATATGCAGAAAGTAAATTCACAGTAACTTCGCTATTTAGTTATTCAATAACAAATGTAGCACCATTTTGGTCTCTTACTTTTCCGGGGAACACCCAAAACACATGTATTTCTCATCATTGCTTCATACAGAAATTCTTCTGTAACAATCTTTACATTATAAGCGGAAATCGTTTTCTTTGTGTGCACCAACTTATAAGATGAGTGGACTTAGGAGACTGAACTGTATATCAAATCAAACATTGATGTTCAGATACAAAACTGTGATCTCTTTTCTAATGTGACTGCAAGCAAGAGACAATTAAATACAAATGTGCCATTAATAAACCAGGATTTGCCTTTATTAAACCAGTACAATATAATATACAAGTGCCATTAATTTGTACACACCAGTTTTGTAATTAAGGTTATAATATTATTTGTTTTTTTTTATCAAAATTTGTATTTTATTTAGCCTTGAAGTAGAATATAAAGTATAACTGATTTAAATGTAACCTTTTTTGGTTGGTCATAATCACTGGTTTCAATATATCTTATTTACTATATAGATAGCGGTGATTTGTCGAGTTTTCTCATTTAGATACATGTCATATTGTCACCAGTGAAAATAAAGGATTTCTTGTCACTGTAGGGAGTGATGTCACAATATTTCATCAATGTCATGGTCAAGTAAACAACTAGCACATTGAAATAAAAAAAAATAATCTGAATTTAAATCTCGGTTGTATTTGTAGAAAATCTATAGAATAAATACATCAACAAACGAATACTGAAGCATAATTAATGATTAAAGAGGGAATTCCAAAATAAAAAATCCAAAATCAAAAATCCAAAATCATGCCAAATCATATCTTTCACAAATAGAGACAGCATAGTCAACTGTCATGAATATCAATAAAAATGTCACTCGTGTGGATCAACGCAGTGGATTTAACTCTTTGCAGAATAAGTTCCGCAACTCATTAAATTATCATGCATTGTTCGTTACTCGTGACATTTTTATTGATTCTTATGACGGTTAATTTGTTATGCTATTTTTATTTTTGTATGTATATATTCAAACATTGAATTTTCGTTTTTTACTGTCAGGGATATTTTTGTGTTTAAAATGTAATTTTTNAACATCTTTGACATTATGGTCTTCCACATGTTTAGATTTTATCTGCACTGAAGAGACATAAGTTGTCGAAATGCGCATATGCAGAATCAAAATTCACAGTAACTTCGGTATTTAGTTATTAGATACATGTCATATTGTCACCAGTGAAAATAAAGGATTTCTTGTCACTGTAGGAAGTGATGTCACAATATTTCATCAATGTCATGGTCAAGTAAACAACTAGCACATTGAAATAAAAAAAAATAATCTGCATTTAAATCTCGGTTGTATTTGTAGAAAATCTATAGAATAAATACATCAACAAACGAATACTGAAGCGTAATTAATGATGAAAGAGGGAATTCCAAAATCAAAAATCAAAAATCAAAAATCATGCCAAATCATATCTTTCACAAATAGAGACAGCATAGTCAACTGTCATGAATATCAATAAAATGTCACTCGTGTGGATCAACGCAGTGGATTTAACTCTTTGCAGAATAAGTTCTGCAACTCATTATATTATCATGCATTGTTCGTTACTCGTGAGATTTTTATTGATTCTTATGACGGTTAATTTGTTATGCTATTTTTATTTTTGTATGTATATATTCAAACATTGAATTTTCGTTTTTTACTGTCAGGGATATTTTTGTGTTTAAAATGTAATTTGTGTCAATTGTGACTGTTAATCTGTCTCAATTTGCAAGATAATCAGGCTTATTTTGTACATATGACAAAATAGACATCGTTTATTATTGGATTGCTCCTTGAAAATGTGTGTTCTGTAGGCCTAGAAACAATTTGAATGGTTGCCAGGATGAAACTTATCCAAAGGGAAATAGATTAATATCATGTTCTTTGAAACAATTTTGCTAATTATAACAAAATTTGGTAAGTTGACCTCTACAATCATGGTATGCATGTTGGTATCTGATCTAAAGGTTCACTAGTTGAGATATTTGATTCAGATATGTCAGATAAGTCAATATAGCAATTTATTTTCAGCTAAGCTCTCAAATTGGAATTTTTAATGGGAAATATTTTTGCAGTATACCAGAGATAAAAGGCAACACACTGTCATGAATGCAAACACAAGTTTTTGTATAAAAAATAACTTATTTAAAAATACAAGTATTTATTGCAAACTTTTTTATGAAAATCATTCACTGAGCAGTTCTTGTCATAATGAAGACTTAGTAATCTGATGTATTCGAATGACCTTGGTGTTAACATGTTATGACAGTTATTTACAATATAACGTAGACTTACATCTTTTCTTAGATGAAATTGATATAAGAGTGCTGTTGTTCCCACCAATGACTCCCACAGTTGTTCCATTCAATGACTCCCACAATTGCTACAGATTGTTTTAAATGTATTTTTATTATGAATTTTTCTCTTACCTGGCAATCTTGATAAAATGTTGGCAAAACAAATCAAGCCATATTAAATTAACACAAATTATTTGGCCTAAGTTTACTTTAGGCGACCCTGTACTAGATAGGCTAACCATCTCCCTTACCTAAATACTAATCACATGACACTTACTCTAGCCCCATTCCTAATTTTAACCACAATCCACAGCCCTAACCCTAACCAAAGCTTACTGTAATTAATGTAAATGCAAAAAAATCACCACCCTAAAGTATTGGGCACCCTAAAGTAAATGAAAGCCAATGCTTTTTGCAATGATTTCTTGCATAAAATATTTATTTTTATACCCCCGCTCCCCATGTTGGATAGGGGTTTATTTTTATACCCCCGCTCCCGATGGGGGATAGGGGGTATACTGTTTTCAGTCTGTGTGTGCGTGCGTGTGTGTGTGTGGGTCCGTCTGTAACACATTTTCGTCGCATTTATCTCAGCAATGGTAAATGATACAAAGCTGAAATTTTATCACAAGCTTTGCATGGTCATGCCATATTGTGGGATGCGTTTTCTGACCTGTCGGGTTACTACTTCCTGTTTATCGACTTGGTCAATTTTGACACTTGTAGCATTATAGAGTCAATTTTCTTTAATGTTTTCTCTGTGATGGTAAATGATACAAAGCTGAAATTTTGTCAGAAGCTTTGCATGGTCATGCCATATCGTGGGATGCGTTTTCTGACCTGTCAGGTTACCACTTCCTGTTTACCGACTTGGTCAATTTGGACACTTGTAGCATTATAGAGTGAATTTTCGTCAAAGTTTTCTCTGTGATGGTTAATGATACAAAGCTGAAATTTTGTAAGAAGCTTTGCATGGTCATGCCATATCGTGGGATGCGTTTTCTGACCTGTCAGGTTACTACTTCCTTTTTTCCGACTTGGTCAATTTTGACACTTGTAGCATTATAGAGTGAATTTTCGTCAAAGTTTTCTCTGTGATGGTAAATGATACAAAGCTAAAATTTTGTAAGATGCTTTGCATGGTTATGCCATATCGTGGGATGCGTTTTCTGACCTGTCGGGTTACTATTTCCTGTTTACCGACTTGGTCAATTTTGACACTTGTAGCATTATAGAGTGAATTTTCTTCAAAGTTTTCTCTGTGATGGTAAATGATACAAAGCTAAAATTTTGTCAGCAGCTTTGCATGGTCATGCCATATTGTGGGATGCGTTTTCTGACCTGTGGGGTTACTACTTCCTGTTTACCGACTTGGTCAATTTTGACACTTGTAGCATTATAGAGTGAATTTTCGTCAAAGTTTTCTCTGTGATGGTAAATGATACAAAGCTGAAATTTTGTCAGAAGCTTTGCATGGTCATGCCATATCGTGGGATGCGTTTTCTGACCTGTCGGGTTACTACTTCCTGTTTACCGACTTAGTCAATTTTGATGTTCACTTCTGTATTGGGTTCACACACACACTTGAATTTGCACTTTCCCTCTATGATTTAGGGTGCAATCCCCCAGAGCGGGGGTATAATTGGACGCCATTCGGCGACAGCTGTTGTTTTTACTGAAGCATATATGCATGGTTTTATCTTGGAAATAAAAGTGTTCTTTCTTTACAGAATTTTTAGTAGAGTTTGATTTACACTCGTCATGTTATGTTCACATTAGGGAGGAGAAGTTTTATATTGATACATAAGTGAAAATGTTTTTTATTGTTACATTTTGTATTATGCATATTCACAGTAAAGTAATGCTATATTTTTTATATTCTTAACAGGATATAATAAAGAAAGGAACGATTTTAAAGTTTTCAATTTTCTTGTTGCATCAAAAAGTTGTACTGAAATTTTTGTTTCTGTAGATGTACCCTTCAAAAACTTAGAAGTACCTTATTATACCCCCGCTTAAGCTGGATGGTATATAGTGATCATGGTGTCTGTTCGTTGGTTCGTTCGTTGGTCCAGTCATTCTTCATTCCGTCTCCCATATTGGTACACACTATGTGGCGACATTTCCTCCCAGACCACTTGGTGAAATTCAATGAAACTCACAGAATGTTCAGTACATATTGCCAATATGCACCAGCTATTTATCCCCTCGCCCAACGAAGTTGGGGAGGGGATATAGTGTTTCGACCGTTCGTCCGTTAGTCCGTTCGTCCGTTAGTTTGTCCGTCTGTTCAAACTTAAGACCATATATCTTTTGAATAACAAGTCGTAGATGGACAATGTTTTGTCCATGGATGCATCTTGAAGAGAACTTGAGGTTGATATATAGAATAGGTGGATTTGACTTACATTTCATGCATGAGTGACTCAGGTTAAAGTTTTTGTAAGAGTCCAGATCTGGGATACTACAACTTGTAGAGGAATAATATTTTGTATATAGATGGGTCTTGTAAAGTTACGAAGCTCCAGATAAAAATTAGGTCACTTTGACCTACATTTCATGCATGAGTGACTTAGGTTCAAGTTTTTGTAATAGTCCAGATCTGGGATACTACAACTTGTAAAGGAATAATATTTTGTATGTAGATGCGTCTTGGAAAGTAACGAAGCTCCAGGTAAAAATTAGGT
>MJUU01017069.1:217885-264296 GCA_002080025.1 Modiolus philippinarum | reverse complement strand
TTCCCTCCTAAATTACGATAAATAACTTCGGAAATAATTTGTTAGTTACGGCGGGGAAACCACGGGGGACATGTTTGAAGCATCTGTAAATTTTTATATATTTATGAATTATATTGAGGATCAATAAAGTCCTAGAGATATGAGATCAAATGTTCATGATAACCTGTCTGCGAAATTTGAATTAAATTCCCACTTAACGTTCTGGTCCGTGGCAATTCTGTTGACGTTTTACGTCAATATGTATTCTAACAGTTCAAACTGATAAAATATAGGGACATAAATTCTCACTTTCTAAATGAGAAAATATCATCAATAATATGGCAATATTTGTAGTGTAAAAATACCTTCAGGATAAACAAAATGAAGCAAGCCATATGAAAATGAGAAAAACAAAATTTTAGGAAGAGAACGATCACTTATTAAGGATTTTTTCCTCGAGTAGCATGTAACACAATATTTCATCATAATTATATGAATGGCAAGATTAATTTAGAGCGATAAAAATAAATAAATAAAAATGCTGACGATTTTAAGAAAGTTTTTCAGGACGATTTTGGATGTACATCTAGCGTTTGTGCATGTTGAAATTAATATAAACATATTTTCCTGAACTTTGTTGGAGATCATTTAACGTTTTCATCTTCTTATATGAAAAAAAAAAAAAAAAAAAAAAAAAAAAAAAACGGCAGGAACGAGGGAAGCGATGACTACAACAATCGAAGTCCAAAGACATGGCAAAAACGGCAACAGATAAAAACATAGACAAACCAAGGACTTGAGACAGCTACTATGCACGGAAATAAAGATATAACATTAAGAACTAAGGCACTTTTAGTGTGAACTCCCATGAAAACCGGGAGTGACATCGATCAGGTGCTAAGTGTTAAGCATGTCCTGTTCCGCTAGCGGCACCCGTCACACTATTAGTGACTAAATCTAGGGTTGAGTCAAATCCGGTTATGTCAAATTTAACTCGACCTTACGATAAAAATTGCACATTTCAATTGGATCTGAAAAAAACATGCATGCCTGCAAGTTGACGAACAAAATTCAAAATAAGACCATATTTTCCGTCATAATATATTGAAACTGAAGATATTATGTTGTATATGCATGACATTTTTTTAATGTCTTAAAAATAAAAAAGAAAAATATTGTTAAATATTTAAAGTAAATGATACTTGAAGGATATTGTATATTTCTAAGTTAAAGAATGGCCCTCAACTGCAGTTTTAGGACCAAAGGTACACTTGCTTAACCTATTTAAGCCAGAACTACATTAGCACATTAGCTCTACTCCTTACTGACCACTGTTTATGCCAAACAATCACTTGGAAAAGAGAGCTTTAAAGTTATAAACGAGAGAATTCTTTCAGATCCATGAATTTGTACAAAAAATTCCAAAGATACATGTCAAATATTTATTATTCCTTCTCTCTATATCAGAGCTTACAGGGGATTTATGTTTGGGGATAATAGGACATTATCGCTTGCAAGATGCTTGAGTTGAAATAGCCATAGGCAGAAAGTAAATACTTCAGTAACTTCGGTATTTTATTAATTCTTGTGTTGGCTGTAGCCAATTTACACAAAATTTTCATCTTCCCTGAATAGTTTTTCAAACAGAATTAAAGTTGTGTTCAGCTTCATACACTGATTCAAAGTGGTCAAATATGAGTCTTAAACTCATATTTTGTATTTTCATTTCTATATTTCTCCCTTCTGAAATGTCCATCAAATTAAAAAAAGAAAGTAACACAATAGATATTAAGAGCTAGAATACAAAGGCAAATAACAATAGCGACAAACAGTCAAAAATAGCGCTTCGACATTTGACAGTTTTTACACATCGTGTCCAGACCCGTGTTGTTGAAATATACCTGAATTTATAGTTAAAGGGTATCAAACCACCAATTCAACCAATCAGAGTTGGAACGAATGAGAAAATAGACCTTTTGAATCTAAAGATAGACTTTGTATTCTTGCACCTTTAAAACTATTCGAGGGAATTTGATGAATGGTGCACCCATTTAAACATTGATATATTAGGTTTAATTCAAGACCAAGGTCAATTAACCAGGTGTAATTTTAGATCACTTAAAAGAGGGGAATTCCCAATGACTATTTTTGCGCAATGTTGTGACGTCGTGGTACGTATTTATAGGTGGCTTTCCCCGACACACCGGGAATCTCTTAGAAGGCTTTAAAGGTATGATGAAAATTTGATATAATGTAGAGCAGGTATGTGCCTTTCACGACATGTATGGTCTTGGCAAGGTTAAACTTAAGATAAAATGTCCAGGGAGGTTTGAAAATTCCAAATTTTAGTTGAAAATGTTAAAGAAATGAATTGGTGGTTTCACACCTCAAGACAAAATTTGCGAAAATTTTGAAACATGTCTTAAAAAGTTGTTAATAGCCTAAACTGATGCAAAACATGTATGTATGATGAATTAGAGGTAAAGATTGAAGTTTTAGCCAGCTGGTGCCACAATTTTGGCCAAAAATAACTGTTATGTAATATTTTGGTATTTTTACACTGAAATACCACTTTTAGGCCATTTTAATGATTTTGAGCAAAATTAGAAGGGTTAACTGTGTAAAATAGTTTGAAAACATCAAATGCAGGCTGATTTTACAAAAGAATTTGTCACTGTTTTGAATATGTGTCCAATTTTTTCAAATTACATGTCGATCGGTGTCTCGAACAAATGCGACAACACTGACTGAGGTGCCTCATATAAAAATCTGTCTGATTTGTATACAACAATTTTTTTAAGCAGGAATGGTGCTTATATATGCAGTTTGATGTGAACATGAACTTCAGAAATAAAAAATATCATGCTGTTGTTCTACTTAACAGTGTAAAATTGTCATTTTAGGGTCCACAGTGTCAAAACAAGAGCCAAGTCAAAATTTTTCATCTGTTTTTTGGAAAACATTTTTGACTTTGCCATACATTTCATAAATTTGCATTTGTTTTACTATGTCATTTTCTTTAAATATTATATATTTAATCCCCCTAAGGGAAATAAATACACCCAGGTGGATTTTCAGTAGTTTTAATACTATCAATGTACCTATTCATATCAGGCTTTTCGGCTAACACGCAAACCTAATATTCTTCAGATGCTCAAAATATAAACAAAACTGGTTTTTCCCTGTCTTCTTGACCTTTTTGCATCAATTTCTGCATTGAGAATGCTATTTGTATGACCACAACCAAAGCAAAGCCCATTTCAAGTGCAAACATTTACCTCAGAAGCACCTTCTCAAAGTGGGGGGTAGGGTGACATTTTGTAGCATAATTTCATAATTTTAAAGGCATCTTTGAACATTTGCAGCTTCATTTTGATAGATAGAAAAATACTCTAAGGGCTTAGTATTAAACATGGGATGAGATTCATTACATAAAAGAAGTAATTTTGGTTTTGTGTCTATGTTTAACATCTATGAGTGATTGTGCTTAATCAAAGCACTGAAAACACTAAATCTGTGACTTTTTTAATAGTGATGTAAAGTAGGGAAAAATTAAGAAAAGGCTGTTATTTTCTGTATACAATTTGGAAAATAACTAAAGAACATGATGAAGTGCAGCAATTACACTGGGGGATGTTTTAATATCATGTTAAGGTATCAAACCACCAATTCAACCAATCAGAGTTGGAACGAATGAGAAAATAGACCTTTTGAATCTAAAGATAGACTTTGTATTCTTGCACCTTTAAAACTATTCAAGGGAATTTGATGAATGGTGCACCCATTTAAACATTGATATATTAGGTTTAATTCAAGACCAAGGTCAATTGACCAGGTGTAATTTTAGATCACTTAAAAGAGGGGAATTCCCAATGACTATTTTTTCGCAATGTTGTGACGTCGTGGTACGTATTTATAGGTGGCTTTCCCCGACACACCGGGAATCTCTTAGAAGGCTTTAAAGGTATGATGAAAATTTGATATAATGTAGAGCAGGTATGTGCTTTTCACGACATGTATGGTCTTGGCAAGGTTAAACTTAAGATAAAATGTCCAGGGAGGTTTGAAAATTCCAAATTTTAGTTGAAAATGTTAAAGAAATGAATTGGTGGTTTCACACCTAAAAGCTGTTGGGCCATTTAACCTATTGAGTATTTGTATGTTTTAACCCATATTAATGATTGTATCAACGATTTTAGCTGCCTTTGTATATTTGTATATTTATTCTTAATCTAAAAATACAGTTGTTACAGTTCTTTGAAAATGTTTCATACTTCTTGCATTCAAAGGACAAGGAATTTAATCATGTTAATATTAGTACAACTTTTTCCATGATTATTAAGTAATTGTACAGAATGATGTTCGATAACTAAATGTCATATTTCATTATTCATCAAGATTTAATAAGTACAATTTGTTATTATTATGTGGCCCTTTAGAGCTTGCTACATGATGATTTCTCCCATGGTAAATTATGAATTTTAAATGTTTTCTCTATTCTATGGCTGTTGCCTATGATTTTGTTGCCTTTGTTAGATTATGTCGTCTTTAGACGCTGGCTCCACATCCACTTGTGTCTGCACTCCATATTTGTCTTTGTCTGATGTACTGTATTCACTTTTCAGTGTATTTATTGCAAGCATTTTTATTTTTTACATATATATTTTGTAAAATTATGGCAGTTACATGTCTTCTGGTTTATTTTCATTAATTGCACACTTTTTACATGTATTGATAACAAAATATCGAAGTTACTGTGAATTTAGTTTCTGTATATGACCGTATCTTCAGTGCAGATAAAATCAAAACTTTTGGAAAGCATAGGCCGAACTATGTATAAACATGGTAAGGGACCGACCATTTAACCTGAAGGGGGGGGGTATGTTTTTTTTTTCTGGACAGAAAATTTTTTTCGCGCTTCGCGCGAAACAAATTATTTATTTTTTGCATGCGTATCAACAAATTATTTTTTTTCAAAATTAACATTATTTTTTTGGGCAGAAAGCCTCATTCAGAAAATTTTTTTTCTTCATTTTGGCAGCCAAAATATTTTTTTCACATAAAATCAGATCCAAAATATTTTTTTAGAAAANCCCCCCCCCCCCCTTCAAGTTAAATGGTCGGTCCCTAAAAAGCTGATAGAGACAAATTACTAATAAGATCTTAATAAAAAAAAGCCAAAATTAGCTAAGGACGGGCTAAAAAAATATGATAGATGTCTTCGAGATCAGTAACAAGTACTAATTTCATTTCTGTCCCCATCACATGGTTTCGTTAAAGAAGTGAGAGGCCTGCTTTTCAAAGGTTAAATAAATGACAATGTGTGACGACGTCATAACTCGTAGTGGTTTCAAACAAGCAAGTGCATTTTCTGCACTAATATTATAGTCGAACAGTTGTTCAAATTATTATACTTTCCGTTTAGTCACTTCGGCTGGTATAAAAGGTTAAGAATCCTCCCCCTACCGATTTCAGGGACACTGACCCGTTGTTGTTTCTTTGTTCGTTTTCTTGTATTTTTGAGTTGATTTACTTGTTTTCGTCCTGGTATGGCCGAGATGTCGCTCACTGGACGTTGAGCATTTGTTAATAAATCAATACAATGATTGTAAATATAGTTAGATATACAAATAGCGTTAAAACAATTTTACCTGTATTACTTGTAAAACATACACACATCGACAAAGATTTTTTTACTGCCTTCGGCTAGAGAAGAACGCTGTCGTATAATTCTGGGTCCGCCAAATTTACGTATCCGGCCGGATACAGAATGTTAACATTTTGGGTCCGAGTATCTATTATTCTGTATCCGCCCGTATAAGTTTGGGTCCGCCCAGTTTATGTATCCGACCGGATACAGAATGTTAACATTTTGGGTCCGGGGTAAAATTCATAGATTAAAGACTTATAAACGCTAGATATTTCTGGCTTATATGAAAGATAAACATAATTTTGTCAAGACCAAAAAATCATATGTTTTCGCTTACACGTCTCTTCCAAACCACGCGGTTAAGATAGTAGACATTGATCAAATACTGTTTCTCAGTGCCTTTTATTACATACATGTATTATCGGTAATTTGTATGAATTTCCTTTGATCTACAGAGACTGATATTCTCAGTATCAGCGAACTGGACACTATCACGAAAATATCGGGTCACTGTGAAGGCGTCACGTGCCGGTTGCTATGCTGACATCATGTTTTGTACTATTTGTCGTGTTAATACGCGTAATACGTTGAATGTAAAATGCATATAAATTATTTGAATAAACAATAGATTAACTTTGCTAAAAGAGAAATTTAAGGTTATTTCAATATATTATAAAGTTTTATTTATTATTTTGTGACTTACCGATAAAAGTAATATAGGCCATTTTGTTTTTGAAACGGACTTTATCACGGCGTAACTCATCAACGCCCTAACGGACTCGCTTGATACTGGCCGTGAAAACGTCCGTATCAAAAACAAAATGTCCTATATTCCATATATATTGTGTGGTTAGACATAATCCTGGTTTAACTACCGCCAACATACCCCTAAATTATGATATTAAATCTGTATTCTTGCGTGAAGCAAACGAATTTAGCATGGTATTAACAGCCAATAGTAAAACATGCACTGGCATAGTTTGGTACCAGCTAATTTCAGAATCTTCATAGAATACTAAGGGTTAAGCTGGCTGGATTCGGTCCAGCACAGTAAATTGACGCGCAATCTAACCAGTTGCCTATCACAATAGTCATGTACACTGACAGCACAACCGGGGACACCGTCCCCAAACAAGAGCAAGATCAAATGATCACCAGTCCTGATATTACGACGGATGACATTATCCCCGTCAAGAAACATGAGCTTACGGAGCTCCATTCGAAACTAGAACTCAGAGTCTTACCGAGAAGGGTAGAGAACTCTACGACAAGCAACAAGAAAAATACGTTGCAAAAATAACGCCTCTCTGGGATATAGTCGAATCTTTCATTGAGGAGATTAGCCTACAGGAAATACAAACGGCAGTCCGACATTTATGTCCAATTTCTACAAAGTCGGCGTACGACTGTGGGTAACAGAGACCTGGAAACTCACCAGGATCTCTTGGACCTGAACCAAAGAGTATACGACGATGCTCGGGAACAGCTACAGGATATCAGTGCTGAACTAGCCACAACATCGTCAAGGACCAAGATGACACTTCGCTCTAAACATAGATCAGTGAAAACATGTAGTTCGCGGGACACGAGTCCCGTTTATTCGACAAGCACAGAAAGCTCGGCAAGAGAAAAACGAGCAAAAGCAGACGGGGCCAGAGCGAAAATGATCTTTGCTCAAAAATAGACACAGCTTCTAAAACAACAGGCCGAGTATAAGGAGCAGACCGAAATTAAACAGGCATCCCAAGAACAGCAAGCCAAACTGCAACAGGCTGAATTAGAGCAGCAAGCCAGACCTCAACAGGCCGAATTAAATAAAAAAGCAAAACTTCAAAAGGCCGAATCTGAACGTAAAGAAACTGAGTTCAAAGTAGAATTAGACCTGTTAGCAGTAGAACAGTTGGCAGCTGTCGCCGAGACCGAAGCACGAGTGTTGTGAACTTTTATTTTGAACATAGTGCCTTTGTTTTACCCTTTTTATGCATTTTGACGTTTGTGTATTTCCCGTATTTTATGTAAGTTGTTTATGACGTCATGTAATTATTGTGTGAATGTTATGTTGAAAACTTTGAGCTGGATGGCTGTTCTGTTCATGTAATAGCCTGTACATTGGTATTAATGTGTATTACTGCATAGTAAATGATGTTTTTGTAAAGAATCTTTGCAGTTTATGACCGCTCGAACACGGACTATGAATTTTGGATATGAATTTATCCTAATTTTATTACACTGGTGGCAGCCAATAGAAACGAATCTATGCTAAAGGACTGTTTGTGTTGATACAATTTTCTTTAATGGATAATTATATATTCTTTGAAGGAGGGGGAGACGGTATTCTCTGAAGCTACAGGTATCATGTTTAACTTTGTAAATGCAGCTACACATTAAATACTGAAGTGATGAACAGTATGATGAGCACTAAGGATTACTGATATCCAAAGTGCATACTTCACAATACATTAATGTATCTATATATTTAGCACTAAAGATTAACTGAAATCTAAAGTGCACGACTTTCTTATTAAATGCATCAGCAGCTATACAGGTATTTCGCTATGGAAAATTGTGAGCAACATACTCAATTAGAATTTGATGGTACCAGTTTGTTTGAATAATTTTGGTTGCAGTTTTCTTTGTTTGCTAACAGGTATACCTGTCACCTGAAGATATTTGTTTTCATCTTTTAATTTCTCTGAAAGGCAAAGCTCTAGAATATGTATCCTATCTATCACAAGAAACTAATTATGACGTCGATCTTTTGTATGCAGCTCTAAAGAGACGTTTTGGAGATTTAGAAACGGCTGAAATGTGTAGATTAAAACTGAGGCAAATAACTATGAACAATCATGAAAGTATACAAGAATACGTTTGCAGAGTAGAGAGATGCGTAAGGAAAGGATTTCCTGGTGTATATGAACAGTTACTAGTTCAACTCACAATAGAATATTCAATGTATGGATATAAATATTCAGATATACGTTATCGAGTTTTGATAAGTCAACCAATGTCAGTGGATAACCTTATAATGGAAATAATATGGCAGGAACACTGCAACGAAAGTTTTCAAAATAAACAACAGAATTCTACAGCATCTGTTAATTTATATAATAAGAATCATGTGAATCAGGAGAGTAATATAAGAAATAAAGTAAAGAAATGTGTCAAGTGTTGGTACTGTAAAGAACCAGGACATATTAGCAAACAATGTTGTAAAAGACAGAGTAAATTACAGTCAGTGCAAAACACGTGCAATGTTATGAGAAACAAGGACAATAATTCTGAACTTGTAGTACATGAAAATAATGCATCTACAACGTTCTCAGGGGTACAGGATTTGTTTAGTAGCAATGCCGTTTCTACATTTTGTGATACAAATTCAATTACATGTGGTGATGATTGTAAACCTACTGTAGCTGTTGAGAGCCACATTGGACATTCTCCAATAGTTGTAGATAATACAGGTATTGTTTGTAATTCTGAAATGCAAAATAATCGAAACTTTAACAATGTTAATGTTGGGAAATCCCCAGTAGAGGTCAATAATGGATTGGATATGTTTAGCATGTGTAGAGTGAAAAAGCAATATCATTTTCTAGATATTTATATGCTTGCATTCATGTGGATGTTGTTTGTTAATCCACTGTTTATCAAAAAATACTTCCCTGATATGAACTGAAGAACACGGAAACTTGAATACGTTGTTTAATTCAAGTGTCGTATATTTCAATAGTCATTTAGACTTGTAAATTATTTCGAGGACGAAATTCTTTTAAAAAGGGGTGCAGTGTTGTGAACCTGTATTTTTAACATAGTACCCTTGTTTTACCCTTTTTATGCATTTTGACGTTTGTATATTTCCCGTATTTTATGTAAGTTGTTTATGACGTCATGTAATTGTTGTGTGAATGTTATGTTGAAAACTTTGAGCTGGATGGCTGTTCTGTTCATGTAATAGCCTGTACATTGGTATTAATGGGTATTACTGCATAGTAAATGATGTTTTTGTAAAGAATCCTTGCTGTTTATGACCGCCCGAACACGGACAATAAATTTTGGATATGAATTTAACGTTATTTTATTACACGAGCTCTCGAGCTCGAAGACGAGGACGGCCGCAGTCAGGATCTGGATGATGTTCTACCAGAACAGACTATATACCCCAGGATGCGAGTGAAAGAATTCATTGCTTATCAGGGTAGTGCTGTTAAACCTGAAATTCCTGGTAATATTGACATGTCTGAGAGAAGTTTCCTCAAAGAACAGGATCAAACGAGTCTTATCCAACCGGAAGTGACAAAATCTAAGAATGTCACCTATACAATTCCCGATATTCGACCTCCAGCGATGTTTTGTTAGTTCCCCGAAAATATACAATCTACGAACCCGCAGAGTAAACCACGGCAACCCCTTACTATTTCACAGCCCAGGATGGTGTCAGCATGGTCAGGGTCTGATAACTCAGAGGTTAAATCAAAGAAGCCAATATCAACAAGTTTTGACCCGCCAACGAGAACAAGTCATGTTTATTCGGGAACTCGACCCGTTACGTCAACCTTAAACGAAGTTACTGTTACAGGGGGAGGCCTTGTCTACGGGCTTAACAATGTTTAAAGACAGCCCAGAGAATTATCTGGGTCGGAAATCCAACTTCTCAGCTACGATTTAAGAATCAGGCGTTTCTGAGAGAAAACAGCTAGACCTCATGGTTAAATGGTTAGGATCAGAATCTTTAAACATGCTGAGAGTATACAAATGTGTAGCGCTGATAATCCGTCCTTTGGAAGAGACATAAGTTGTCGAAATGCGCATATGCAGAAAGTAAATTCACAGTAACCTCGGTATTTAGTTATTGGTTTAAAGGAACTATGGACACGTCTAAACAAATTACTGTAATTGTACTTTTTTTCGCGGGTACTTATTTTCGCGAATTTCCGTCTGCAGACAAGTTCGCGGGTATTTAATTTCGCGGTGTCGCCATTAGACTTACGCTTTGTATTAGTAATTACGCATATTTTCACGTATTCGCGTGTATTTATTTTCGCGGAAAAGTGCTGACCGCGAAATTCGTGAAAATAAGTACACCGCGAAAATAAGTACAATCACAGTATATGGCGCGTCTGAGATGTTGGAGGCTTCATTGAAACAGAAGTTGGACAAATTTCCGAAACTGACCAGTGAAGATTCTAAGCGTCTTTATGACCTGCACAACATCCTAACCGAGCTCCAGTTTGTCAAGAGAAATCCAGCATTCGTAAACTTATTGGCATAATTCGACTCGTCGTCAGGAATGAAACCGATAGTCGGTAAATTACCGAATGGGCTCCAGGAGAAATGGAGCGAAAGGGCAGTCAAATATAAAGTCAGACAAAACGTAACATTTCCGAAATTTACGGAATTTTGCAATTTATATCCGAAATGTGCACACTAAAAAACGACGCCTCCGTAGGTATAGACTATGATATCCAAATCACATAAAAGCCAGCTTCTCCGCCTACGCAGCAGCGATCTTTGAGTAGACCTAGATTCACCACGAGCAAGACTGAGATATACAGAAATGCGGATGCAACATCCGGTTAAGAGAGTCTAGATATCTGAATCCTACACAAGGTGGAACACCCATTGAATGAGTGCAGGGGTTTCAAAGCCAAATCCCTAGAGGAACGCAAGAAATTGTTAAAAGAGAATAACGTATGCTATAAGTGTTGCGAGTCAACGCCTCATATCAGTCGTAATTGCTCAGCAAGAGTCAAGTGCAAAGACTGTGGCAGCGAATCGCACCCTACTGCATTGCACATTGTGGAAACCAAGAAGTCGTCTCTACCACCTCGCCCACCCGCACAACAGCATGGCGGGGAGTCGCAAGATACAGAAAAGTCACCGGATATAGACACGGTCAGCAATAAATGCACCGAAATATCTGGAATTTCGTACACACGCATCAGCAGACGATCCAATCACCAGACCAGGACACTACGCAACACAAGACCCAAATAGAGGTTCAAAACGTGGTATCATACCGGAACGACGCAGTGATCCGGAATAACTTGGTATCACACCGGAACAAGGAGCTCCAACGCAATTGAACAACGTTCCATAGAAAGCTCAGCAGACAAGTATTTTCAAGACGGCACCACCTACGTACAATGTTTCGCGTACAGTACAACCCCTTGAACAAAGACAGTTTCTGAACGCTTATGCCAAACGAACGTTCACAGAAGTTCGGCTGCAATAACAATCAATTTGGACAGCAAAATTGAGATACACACGTCTCAAGAAAATGCGGTAGAATTCGCAATAGCACTTGAAAAATCGGGAGATATCCGAAAACACTGTACTCCAGAACAGTGGAACTACATTCCAGTCGAATGTAACACCCCAGACTTGGACACGAGATCGGTTCTAAATTTTGAAATTCATCAAAACGAGTGGCTACTCGGATCCACACAGCTCTCGACTACGATTAAAAGATTTTAATGTCGATGTCGTGTTGATTTCCTGCCCCTACCCAATTGATGAACAGGCTGCCCCATGTTCATTCTTACATTTCGGATTAATTTCCTGCCCCTACCCAGACAAGGAATTGCAGGATAAACAAGAGGCCCTTAAATTGGCGAATCGGGACTTCTCATATTTGCCTCTTAAAAATGCGAATGTATGCCCACATTTGCTGCGAGTGATTTCGTTTCAAATTTTAAAGAATTAGACTTAGAACCTGATTATAAACCATTACAGTGGAGCTTAGGGCAATATAGGGACTTGAATACTGACAAATTCCTGTCCCAGTTATCTTCAGACGATAAACCAATGACTAGTAATAGGATACTTTCAACCATCAACAGGATCTGCGATCCGCTCGAACACGTTGCTCCCGTTATCATACGCGGGAAACTTCTCTTTCGAGATCTAATTGAAGAGACGATCAACTGGTACGAGCCCGTTCTGGAAGACTTGACACATTAATGGGAAATATGGAAACACTCTATCCAAAATATTTTAGATCAGACCAGACAACAGAACTGGTCTCAAAAGCATGAAGACCCTGTGATAAAGTATGCGTCCGCCCAACAAGACGGCATATACCGTACATCAGCTGTTGAAAACTCTAGTGAAGATAGCATTAGCTCCGCATACACCCCGTGTACAAAACCAAAGTCAAATTCGAATCAGTTGGCGAACTGTATGGAACTCAACACGAAACTAGAGACAACGAAGTCTATTGACACAGGTACCGAGTCAGAACCTGTATGTAATATGACACAGAAGGAATACCCAGTGATTGATCGTGGAAAAGCTCCGACATTATGTAAGCTAAGTAAATCTGCTATGTTACGCCTTAAATTAAAGATCCAGGATAAACCAGTTATTTCGGTGATTGACACCGCGGCTAAAGTGACTGTTGTATCGGAAAGTGTGTATCAATCACTCGAACCGAAACCACCTATAAAGCGTTATTTCAACATGCACGGTGCTGGAAAGGACATGCGTATGAAAGCATTCGTCACTGGACCCGTTGTAATACAGATAGGAACAACGAGGTATAGAATAGACCTCTACGTCGCCCCAATTGAAGACGACATGTTACTAGGCCTGGACTTTTGATAAAAGCAAAGGTCATATTTGATTGTAGGAAGAAGGTTTTCTTTGTCAATGGAGAAGCTCTAGATATGAGCTACGGACCACACGACCCGGGCCCAACGGCACCAAAGATACCAAAGATTTTTCGGGTTAGCAATACCTCCAAGCCCCCGAAGAAGCGGGAACTCTTTAAAACGTGTTCTACACGTAGGACAAGAACACCAAACGGTTGATGTTATCTTGAAAACCTATCAGGGTTCTGATGAACACAGCAGAAAAGCTGAAGTTTGATTTATTGTCGATAGAAAACCGGCAACATACCTTCGTCCGATCACGGACATGAATCTTCTTATTGAAGAAAACTATATAATGTATATATATCACTTGTACCGATGGATACTGCTGTGCGTTAGATTTCAATAGTTCATTTGTTTCATATTTTGTTCTATGATAAGTGCCGCCGTGCGCGGTCCCGGCTTATGAATAGGCCCGCAGCATCCTCTGAGCTTGGAGTACGAGTCTTCCTAACAGAGGACCCCGAGGGAACCCCGGAATATAGAAATATGACCTAGTATCTCCGGCTTGCGGAGTGTGACCCCTCCTAAACGGAGGCTAACCCCGAGGGTCCCAGATTATAGAAATAGGACCCATTCCGTGGTTGTGCGGGATTGATAAATACACAACCCATCTTTCGGATGGGATGTAAACTCAGGTCCACGTGTTGGAAGAAACGCCACGCTTCCTGAACGTTAAAGAACCCTTGTAGCAAGCTCTTTTGGGGTGGTCCGTAGGTGATCGGCCACAGGGCTAAATTCCCCGCCCTAGACGACTTCACCCTACTTTTCCAGTGGCAGTCAGAATTTCCCGTCCTATGGCCCTTTCCATACCCCAAAGTGATTATTTATTAACGAACTTGTTCTCGTCTTGATATAGCTGAAATATTGCTGAATAGACGTTAAACAATATTCAATCAATGAATCAATCTATGATAAGTGTAAATATTCTTATTGAAAGTTTATAGTAATATCCCCAGGATATTAGGCGGGAAGTGTAGTGGAACAGTTGTTCAAATTATTATACTTTCCGTTTAGTCACTTCGGCTGGTATAAAAGGCTAAGAATCCTCGCCCTACCGATTTCAGGGACACTGACCCGTTGTTGTTTCTTTGTTCGTTTGCTTGTATTTTTGAGTTGATTTACTTGTTTTCGTCCTAGTATGGCCGAGATGTCGCTCACTAGACGTTGAGCATTTGTTAATAAATCAATACAATGATTGTAAATATAGTAATTTATATAAAAATAGCGTTAAAACCATTTTACATGTTTTTACTTGTAAAACATACACACAACGACAAAGATTTTTTAACTGCCTTCGGCTAGAGAAGAACGCACGTAGACATTGATCAAATACTGTTTCTCTGTGCCTTTGATTGCATAATATTGTGTGGTTAGACATGATCCTGGTGTATTCTTGCGTGAATCAAACGGATTTAGCGTGGTATTAACAGCCAGTAGTCAAACACGCATTGACATAGTTTGGTACCAGCTAATTTCAGATTCTTCATAGAATACTAAGGGTTAAGCTGACTGGATCCGGCCCACCACAAATATCGTTGTGCATGATCCTGTGACTCAAGAGGTGCAACCATCAGTTGTTCGTGCAGTTTTTTATTTTCTCTGAAAATCCTGCCTGCAAGGTATATTGTACTTCGAGTACATGGTTGAAACCATGTTTACGAATCCTGGTTTGGAAACAACACTATATGGTAGCAGATCTGTGACAATGACCTGTACAATCGACTGTTTAATAGCATTAGACCTTGCACTGTAAGGCTTATATTTGCTCGTCACTCCGATAATTCCAGGAATGATGCTCCTCTTTTCCTAGTTTCTAGTCCAACCCAGGTGTCCCTGTCGGGTGATGCTTCCTAAATGCGTGACTATTTGTTATACCGTTGCCGTACAGCCCTGCATCCTTTAGAATGACGTTATATTTTCTGTGCCTTTTGATCCCCCCAAAAAAATCCAAAAAACGATTTTAACATTTGTTTAGGCTGTTAGATTGTAAGCTACCATATGAGGCTTCAACGTGGTCACAAAGAAACTTTACGCTATGGTCTATTATAATTGCTTCCAGTGTCTTAGTTATACGGAGTCTGAATTTTTTTTCTTACTGGAGCACCCAAATAATAGAAAATTACCATAATACACTGGTATACTGTTACTCACTAACAAATACGTCATTAAAACTTGTGTTTTGACTGTTGTTTCATACCAAAGGTCGGCCTAGATTACTTTAAAATGTCATTGATCATGTCCGTCGGTGGTTAGTAGTCGCTTGTATGATCACCCATTTGAATTCGAATAGGGTGATTTTATAAAAGATGGCTAGACAATGATAAACAATTAAGGGATATGGAGTAAATGCATGGAGTATATTGTTCCAAAATACTGTCAATTGATATATTAAATAATACACAGCCGAGCTTAGCGCTGGTTTATTAGGTGTATTGTTCCAAATGGCTGTCATTTGAATTTGTGACGGAATGCGGATGTATTAGATTAAAATCGACCGAGCAGTAGCGTGCAAGTGTAGGTGTACTGATCGAAAGGGATGTTATTTATACTTTTGACGGATGTATTTAGAAAGCTACTACTAAGGTTTATTGTTTCAAAGGGCTGTCCGGATACATTGAATCAGAATCGACTGAGTACGGATGTATCAGACAGGACTATCCATTTGACTTGTGACAGATGCTTTCTTACTTTTGGTTCATGGTCTTTTTTATCATCAAATAAATCAAATTTTCCAGGTTTGACAGGTGGTTCATTATAAGCGTAAAGCTTTATTTTATATCGTACATAATGTATTTCTTTACTTTGATGATAGAAAATGTCCCATGTAGGCTGTAATCCTATAAAGACTTACAGTCTTCTTCAGACAGTCATAGACCTCTAGACTTAAAATCTTCATCAATCAGTTTCTATGACAAAGAGTTGATGTAAACGCCTTTGTGAAGTGCAATATAAATCCTTCCGCTTTGTTGCACATTTGTAACCAATGGCGGAGTGATTTATATTGGACAAAGGCAAAAATCTCTTCCCTTCCGCTATAAGTATCTAAACATTTCCAGGAACAAGATTTTTCTGCCTTTATAAAAACGCCTTCAATAAACGTTTATCAAACTAAATCAGAAGATAACTATCCCAGTGAGACATTTAATGTTATACTTGACGATGCATTCAAATATATTGGTAGTTAATAATGTTACAGTGTAAAGAAAAGTGACAAATCCTTAACGCATTCATATTAATTGTAATGATCAATTTCAATTTTAAGTGTGTAATAATCGATCGTGTTTATTATATAGACCGGAATCTGGTCATTTTTTAATGTTAGGAAATCGAAACAAAGGAATAATCCGTCCCTCCGTAACGTCAGGGTAGCCATGACAATAATCTGTGTTATCCGTGTTAGCGGAATGCTTAATATACTGCGCGAATTAGGGGATTAAAACACCTTTCAATTGAGTTTTTTACCTGTAACCTTCAAGGGAAAATGAAAATGTAACAAAATTTATTTTATTTTGTATGAGGTGATTGAAAAAAAATCCTAATAATCTTATAAACACTAAGTGCACAGGTTACAATAATGCGACACAATGATTTTGTTCCAAAGGAAAACATATTACATAATATTTTTTTTCCACTGGAACAAATATAAAATTTGATTCTTACGGAATAAATTGCATATAATTGTTCCCAAAGGAAGTAATTTTAGACAAATGTTTATAATATTTCTTCCAATGGAATTTTGTCAAGTGGAACAAAATATTATATTTCTTGAATAAATATCTACCAATACCTGCATGCTGGCTGACGGAAGAGGTTCTTTTGGCTGCACGACATTTGAACCAAGTTTTGAAAATAAAGATTTGTCCAAATAAAAATATGCTAGTACACAGAATCATGAATTTCAGTACAAGGCATAGCATTGTAGTAAGCCAAAGATATTTATTTTCCGTTTAAAAATTCACAGAAAAAAACTGGCTCAAACGTGCATTTTATTTGGCTTAGAAAATGGCAGTAGAATACCGAAGGGAAGCGATGACCACAAAAATCGAAGTCCAAAGACATATGGCAACAGAGAAAAACAAAGACAAAATAAGGACTTGAGACAGCTACAATGCACAGAAATTAAAATTAATGAGGTGTGAATTGGCTCAAATGTCGTGCACTGACCTACAATATCAGATAAAATAAATTTACAGGTTAATTTCAGGTAAATTTCAGGTAAAAATCTCGCGCAGATGAAATGCGTTTTCTCGTGCAATCGAAAGATTATTTTCGTGCAATTGAAAGGCCGATTCGCGCAAATGAAATGCACCGTAATATATTTCTATAGAAACCTAAAATACCATAGAAAAAATCATCAGTATGAGGATCGGATAGTCGACTTGATATTTCTTGCAATTTGAAAAAAAAAACCTGCAGTACCAATCAAGCAAACACAAACGGGTTGAATATGGAATAGGTTAGCAAGAACGCCGGGACAAATAACAGGATTCTTCCGATGGGTGTACTACAGATGTGTTTATTTTTATTGAATAAGTTCACATTTACCAAGTTTGAATAAATTTATTCGACAACACTCAGACATAAATGGTATAACAAATTCAAATTCAAATTCAAATTTTATTATCTTAAACTATATATAGTTCGTGATAAACCAGTAATCTCTATAAATATGTACAAGCAAATAAACATTAAGAGTCCCCTGTCCTCAGTTCTAATGACTTTTTTAAGAAGGAACCTAATTTATTTACTTGTGTTGGTGTTGATGGATTTAAAATAAATTTGTCTTCATCTTATAGTTGCATAAAATCTTTATTTTGGGAACATTTAAATTGGAAATATTACAGACAATTATTGGTCACACAATGTATTATGAAGTGTTGTTCATCTTCTACTACTTATAACAAGAGGACAAAAATACAACATATAACATAAAATGCATATAATACAAAGCAGAGTGAACAGACATTGCTAAATTTATAACAAATTGCAGATTTGCTTTATGAATACAGCCACTTTTTCCAATAGATGTACATGACAATTAGAGAACATTCCGTTCATCATATACATGTTTGGATACTGTAAATAAAACTTGTTTCTCATCTGTGATACAGTTTCATGATCACAGATAAATAATATATGAAATTCATCGCCAATATTTTTACTACAGAACGTGCATATTCTATCGTCGTTTGGTATATCATACCATCTTCCTACTTTAATAGGTAACTTTATATTACTTGTTCTAATTTTGGTATTCCAGGATCTATACTGAACTGGTAAATCAATAAGATATTTTTCAAGCCGGAATTTATTTTTTAAACCAAAATAGTATTCCCCTCTAGATGTGTTAGTATCTGTCATCCATTTTTGAATAAATTGGTCTCGTAGCTGTTGTTTTAAAGTGTTTAAAGACACTCCAAATGATATCTTCTTGATATTCCATCTGTACTTTATCAATGAACAAAGCTTTAAATTAAGCTAAAAAAAAATAGGGGGTCACCGACTTAGTTTTAGAGCTTTGACGTCATCTTTATTTACCTGTTTTGAAGGTATCAATTATATACTATTTGGCCTATATTTTCACTATACATTTCGTTTCGAATGAACTAAAATTATTTAAAATTCTTCATGGTGTGTACAAAAGCAATATATAACAATAGCGGAAAAATATGTATTTTTTGTCTGCATGAACTTCTCAATTTTCAAGTTCCCGCCATTTCTGTCGGTTACTCGGAAAATGACAAAATCGCCGATCGCAAAAAAATTGACCAATGATAATTTGATAATATTTTCACAGAAGACAGAGACTAACATCCTCAACAGATTAAGTAAATAAAAAACAAATGTTTGTAGGCAGACATTGCCCGGTTTTAATTTTTTCCTCACTGACCGCTCCCGACATGTGTTGCTTCAGTGACATATGTTAGCTGCTATCGATGTTGCTCAGCATTTTTATATTCTCTTCTTGTAACCCTGGTGCTTTAAGCTGGATAACCCTGAGCATCGCCCAAGTTTGCACTCCATTGGTGGGTGGGGAGCAAGGGAGTGACATTGGTATAATTTTTGTCAAGAATACCGCTTAAGTGCACACTAGGGGTCTTCTTGATCTCGCTTGAGTGGGCGAATATTGTTCAACTCTGGTTGAAGACCCTCAGGCGACATCAAGATGTAGACAGGAATAAAAGCCCTGTCCTTGATAAACTGGAGTTTTCTATGTATCGTGTGCGTTTTTGTAACATGTACATTCACTCCATATATTTTCATTTTTCCTACGGTCACCGAATCAGGGAAAAAGATATTTGCAAAAAAAAACATGTCAAGATCGAAAAGGGCGGGAATAAAAAAGCTTTTTTTTGGGGTAATTTTCGGCCATTGTAGGTTTTTACCGTTATATTTTCTCTGTAATAACAATATTTAAATAATATGAACATGTTTCGAAGTTTTGCGAAATGATATATATATTTTTTTCATTTTCGTTGCTTTTATCAATTTCTGTTGGCGGAGTGAAGGTGAAAATAATAAAAGGTATACTACCTATAAGATCTATTAATTTGACTTTGAAGTTGTTTTCTTTTTTTTGAAATTGTACAAAAAGTTGTCATAAAATATCAATAAAATTCTTGGCAAACAACTAAATGAAGTGGTCTACAGTGTGTTTAATTTAAATGTGCCTGATTATTCTGTACGCCTTAGAACTGACCTAACGTCGGTTCATGTAACGGGAAAAATTCGCGGGAATTTTGCAACCTCATAAATGAATTACAAAACATCTAAGATAAGTTCGCGGGAATTTGGCGACGTCATAAAGGAATTACAAAACGGGGGCAAAATGCGCAGAGACAATAGTAGGATATGATAGCTTTATAGGATGAGAATGGAATGTTGCAATGTAGATTAAATATAGATATTAACCCAGTTCTAACACAATTCATCCATTTTGATTCAATTTCACTTGAATTATATAGTGCCTGCATCAGGCGATAGAGACAGCTCATTACAAACCAATCGATTCCAACACCCAGATTGCTCAATTTAATATCAATGCTAAGAGAGAAACGTCCCAGTTCCCCATAAACCATAAAATTTGGAGTACTTTTCCTTACTTGCAACATATTTTTACAAAATTGTAAGTGGATCCTTTCTATGTCAATTAGAGATTCCAAAGCCAATACTTCCGAACCATATAATAATATTGGCTCTATAATTGAGTCAAACAATTTTAATTGTAGATCTATAGGAATCGACTGGTTTCTAATGCGTTTGTATATAGTAAATAAAGAACGCTTTGCTTGAGTAACCAATTTTTCTTTTGCCTTTTTAAAATAACCCATACCAGTATTTCTATATTTTACTAACACATGGAAAAGTACTCATTTGTTTTGCAGATTTTGACACAAACATAAAAGAATAAATTTGCTGTTACACTTTCGGCTATTTTGCGAAATATGCTTCAAATTGACAAGTGATCACATGCTTAGATTAAGACTAGTTCTAGCACTATGCAGACTCATTTTAACAAAAAGAACTTTACTTTCTTGAATACAATATAAGGGCATACATGTACCTTATTTTTACAAAACGGGCTACGCATTTATACAGTTGGGTGCAGTCATAACCTCTCACAAAGTTAACTTAGAACTGTTCTGATGACTGCTCTAAGTTAACTTAGAATTGTTCTAGAACAGTACTAGATCTGCTCTAGAAAAGTATTCTAAAAGCAGTCATTGTCAAGATAAAAGCATTCATCGAGTAAAACTATTCTAAAAACGGTCAGAATCTGTTCTAAAAGCAGTCATGGTCTTCCGTATGACTGCTTTTAGAACTGTTCTAAGTTAACTCAGAAAATGACCGTTTTTATAACCACTTTTAGAACTGCTCTGTCTTATGACCACTTTTAGAACTGCTCTGTCTTATGACCACTTTTAGAACTGCTCAATTTTATGACTGCTTTTAGAACTGTTCTAAGTTAACTTAGAAAATGACCGTTTTTATGACAGTTTCTAGAACTGTTCTACGTCTGCTCTAAGTTAACTTCAGAGGTCGGAGGTTATTTTTTTTTCTCCAGCTACCCGAGGGAAAACAGAGCAAGCTATTGAACAATTGTTCATTTGGTAAATATTTGATTATACCGATTGAAAAATATTTGTTTTGTTTTGTTTTGTATACAATAAGTTTATAAGGACGATGAATAAGAACTCATAGACAGAAATAGCATCGTTCGTTTTCATGTAAATCTATTTGAAGTTTAAGTAGATGCTGGTGCTTCCACTATATATGTCAACTTTTGACTGAAACTGGTATTAATCTTTACATGGCGTCATGCAGCAGTGACGTGCAATAATTTCAGAAACTGAAAACCGCAAGACATAGATTTGACTAAATGAATGAATAAGTACAAGCACAAAATAAACAAGTGATAACTGTGTTCGCAAGCGAAACACAAGTCTCTCAAACGAACTCCCTCATCAGATTTATAGGCATTTTGATACCCTTTTTCAAGAAAAGAAAAAAAATAGGCAGGGCTAGTTTATACATATTGCAGAAATTTCTAAAATTGTGAAGAAAAATATGAAGCAGAATACTTTTTTTTCAAAGATTCAGTGTTCTGGTTTGGATTCCATGGCAGTTGAAAGCTTCACTATCCATTACAACCCATTTCAGACATTCAAAAAAGAAAAAATAGAAAAAAAAATAATAATAAAAGAATTTGGGACAGGGGTTCCTCTTATAATCCAGGTAATACGTATAGCTGAAATCAAAGCATTCCAAATCCCCTTATCAAAAAAAAAAAAGAAAAAAAATGGCAGAGCTTCCCCTTATAATCTAGTTTATACATATTTCTGAAATTGTGAAAAAAATGTGAAACTGAATACATTTTTCAAAGAGTCAGTATTCTGGTTTGGTTTCCATGGCAACTGAAAACTCCACCATCTATAACAACCCATTTTAGACCACAATTAAAAAAAATGTAACTAGGTTCCCCTTATTATCTGGGCAATTCATATTGTTAAAACGAATAATTAATCTTTGAGTTTCAGCAAATTTACAAAAAAGTCAGAATACACAAATGTATTTTTTTCTTCCAATATTTCACTTTAACCGGGCATTGAAGAAGACTTTCAGTAATATTGAATACTTATTCAAATTAAATATATAACCTCCCTTTTTATTTTGACTTTTCATAGACTTTTTTAATATCTTATTTTTAAGTTAATGGAACCCCAAAAAGTGTGTTGGTGAATATAATTAGGACATGTTCTAGTAATATAAAGAGAACTTTTGTATAAAAAATAAATCTTTTTAGGTAATTTTGTAATCAAATAATACCAAACATGTGATTTTATGTTAACAAATAATACCAAACATGTGATTTCATACATGAATTCCTGATTTAAATGCAATGTATATTTCTGTTCTATATGAAGAAGTTGTGACCTGTCCTTTGTCCGACAAACCTAAAAATCAATATGATTCCTCCTCTGATCATAAGTCATGTCTATACCCAGTTTCATTCTGATGTGTAACATGGTTCTGGAGATAATGTGTGGAAACGGATGAAATGTCAATTTTTTGTTCTATTTTAAGAAGATTGTGACCTTGACCTTTGTCACACAAACTTCAAAATCAATAGGATTCCTCCTCCAATCATAAGTCATTTCTGTGAAAGTTTCAAATAGATATAGGGGGAAGGTTTGGGCCCAATAAAACTAGTTTAACCCCGCCGCAGCAGGTTTGCGCCTGTCCTAAGTCAGGAAATTTATTAAGCCTTTGTGTGTCTTGTCTGTTTTCTAGTTAGTTCACTTTATGTCTATCGGAGTCTAGGAAGATGCTTATTTCGCTGAACTTGATTACTCTTTTATTTAGGGGCCAACTCCGACCTACCGTTGGGTGTGGGGTTTCCTCACCGTTCATTGAAGATCTTATGGTGGCTTTGAGTTGTTATTGCTCCCCTTAGGGTCGTTGTCTCTTTGACACATTCCCCGTTTCCCTTCTTTTTCTTATGACATGTGGTTCTCAAGATATCATGCGGAAAAAGTTGACGCCCAGACACCCGGACGCCCAGACACCATTAATCAATTTATGAGGTCCATTTTGTCGCAACTCGGCTAAAAATGTAGTTCTTGACATACTGAACATTTTTGCCTTAAATCAAAACCTCTTTTTCAAACCGTTTTTTAGATATAAGGCAAAATGTAAAGAAATTACGAAAATTTGACCAATAAAGAGCAAAAACTCCTATATCTGTACTCAAGTTTTCTCCAAAATTTCCAGGTGGGTAGATCTTGATATGCTGAACATTTTTGAAATCTAAAGTTGACCTCTATCTGTTATAGTATCTTTGATAAAAAATAAGAAATATTAAAATTTTGAAAAAATTTCGGAAAAAGGGCAATAACTCCAAAAAAAGGAAATAAGATTTTCTTCAAAATCGCAGGGTAGGTAGATCTTGTCATGCTGATTACTTTTAGCACAAGTCAGATTTTTGATATCAGTAACGGTTTTTCCAGTTATTTGCCAAAAACAGCAATTTACCCCTATGTGCTATTTTTAGTAACGGCAGCCATGTTGTTTGATCCTCAGACTCGTCGGATACAAGTTTGAAACAGGATACCCTGGTAATGATTCAGGCCAATGTCGAATGAAAGGATATGGAGAAAATGCAAATGAGACAAAGTCTCTACAAGTATATGGTAAAAACAAGCAAAGGAACTACGCTTTTATTGTTGTTCTTCATCCTTAAGTCACCATGATGTCCTCAACAATAAGCTTTGCTCATACCTCGTAGTAAGTTCAAGCCGGCCCCTAGCACCGGTTTGAGCGGAATTATAAGTCTAATTATCGAACAACGCTACATCCATGTTTATTAAGTCATGGACGCGGGATTGTCAACAAACATACAAGAGCCTGTGTTCGATACAGTGACTTCCTTGATAGAGCCCGGTTGCTCACAAATAGGCTACTTCAAAAAGGGTATGTTACCCAATACTTGAAGTCATCCCTACAGACGTTTTACGGTCGACATCACCTTCTTGTGGACTGCTATGGGATATCTGTTTCCCAGATGACAAGATCTTTCCCTTTAAAGCTTAATTGTTGTTTCCTCTACCGGATTTGACATTTTCAACATGGCGGGTGTCGTATAAGAAGCAGGGGATGCTTACTCTACCGGTGCACCTGATCTCACCCATGGTTTTTTATTGGGTCCGTGTTGTTCATCTTTGCGTGTGTGTATCTTCATTATTCTTTTCTGTGCCCTATTCATGTTGTGTCTCTGTTTCTTTTTTTTTGTTTCCGGTGTTGCCATTGTCCTTGGATTATTCGTTTTGGATTGACGGTTCGGTTCTCACTTACCTTAAACTGGCAAAGCCCTCTTACAATCACTTTCATCCGTTTCCCGACAAACGCACCATTGTCTTAAGCTTGTGGACGATTACAACACACAGACAAACACAGGTGAGCTAATAATAAGAAAGGCAACAAAAACAATAAGTCTCCACTTCGTTTCACGTAATGTGAATCTAGAATTGCGTTTGTTCCTTATACAAATGTGTGTAATAAAACGGAATCAGGTTAAGCTTCATTATAAAGAGATACAGATTTTGTGCATGGTCTTCAAATTTTGTTTAATCTCCCTCTTTTTCAGGATAGTTTATTGGCAAAACACACGGATAAATTATAAGTCGAGATAACAGTTAACACCTACAATGACCGAAAACTACAATCACTTTCCACAATCCACAGAGGAACTGCACCAAAATGAAGAACATAACAGACTAGAGACAAACGTAAATAGCGATATATACATATTACTGATACAGAGTACATTTTGATTACAAACTGATTACCCTAGCAATATAAATTGTTTATTTTTTTCAGGCAGGAGATATTTTTGCAAAGACAGATAAAAAAAATCTTTCTAAGGGCATCTTTCAAAACTTTAGAGATAATTGTAAAATAAAACGAAAGAAGCACAGAAAAGACAAGATTGAAAGAAAAATCACTACGCCTTTTTCATAAGACTTTGATGTAGTGTTGATTGGAAAGGCATAAAACAATGCCAAATAATGTATAAAATTATAGGGAGAGTTAAAAACGATTTACATTTAACACACACACCCACACCCCCAATATAATAGAAAAAAAAATTAAAAAGTCACACCCATTCCTTTGCTTATGTTGATAAACAATTAGGTTTACATTTCAGCATTACTGTACACAGAATGTCACTGTCTCTTTCCTATGTGAACAGAAATTTAAAAAGATTTATTGCATATACATTCATACTTGTACCGTACAGACATTGTCGTGCACTCTTAAAAAAAGAAGAAAGAAATATTAGTTATATTGAATTAAAGTACGCACAACGAAATTTGCCGCAGCTTAAGGTAAGTGAGGACACCTGATCCCAAAAATAATTCCGAATTCAAAATGGCTATTTTTTAAATATATTACTGTTGAATATATATACCCTTTCTTTGGTATAAATATCGGACCACCTTTCCAGGCGTTTTTCTGAGATAAATGGGGTCAAAGTTACCTTCCCCTGAATAATAGTCCGAATTCCCATTTACCCCCCCCCCTTTTGACCATATAAAAACAATGGTACATTTTTTTGTAAAAAGAGTGTTTGGATTATAAGTCTTTGTTGTTTTAAAGGTATTTCTAAAAATACATCCACTTCTGTCAATTATTTTTACTAATATTCCAAATTATTTGCACATTAAGGTTGGATTTTTTATCACTTTTTGCCCCCTGGAGGGACAAAAAAGTGAACTTCAGAAAAACTTCCGAAATCAAAATTTCATTTTTTTACATAAATATATACCTTTAAACGATATCTTCAAAATATAAAAAAATCAGTATAGCAAACCAGGCTTTTGAGAGACCTACAAGCATTCAAAAGTTGACAACATTGCCTTCCTCCCTCAAAAAATTTTGCCGTCACTAGAACAAAAACCGGAAGTGATGTCACCGGCTGTGCTTGTAACACAAATACCAAACTAAAATAGCCATATGACTGTATACGGTCTTCACTTGACTAGAACAGGAAGTTGAAGGTTACACATGTCAAACCGGAAGTGGATACTTTCTTACTTACTGTTAATCATAAATACAAAAATTTCATCTTCAATTTCAAATTTATGATATATTGTATGATAGTTCGACACTTGACCCCACAGGAGTCATATAGAGAGATAAAGGTTCGCGCATGCGGGACCGGAAGTAGTTTGTATTTCCAATTGGCCACTGTTTTGATCGGAATGACCTATTATGCTGTATAAAGATATATTTTGGATGGTGTTGACTAAATGAATGAGTCGATATCTCTGATATTTTCTTGTTATAAACTTCTAGGAGTGATCTTTTAATAACGGAAATCAGCAGTGGCTTGTTCTTGCGGTATTTCTATCACGTCTGCGTTAATTGTTTAGAAGGGGGAGACTGTTATTGTTGTTCTAGGGCTAATTCTCTCTTCCCACAATTATCAAGTTTTCCACTTTACTTATCCCTTTGTGTACATAATTTACTTTTTTCACTACTATATCTCTATTTTATTTAATATTCATCAAAGTTATTTTCCTTTTTTAGCACTTTTACTGTGTTAATTTATTATTTTCCCGCCATTTTGTTGTTCCAAGGCAACGGTCGCCATTTTGATATTTTAAAGACCAAAACTCGTATATACACATGCTAAGTAACCTTCCTGTCAAATTTCAGTCATTTTGGAGCAATTTGAAAATTTCCCGCCATTTTCTGTTCCCATAACAACGGTCGCCATTTTGATGTTTTTTTTAAAAAAAAAGGTTCGTTTTTACACATGCTCAGTAACATTCCTGTAAAATTTCATTCCATTCTGAACATTTTTATTTTTTCCCGCCATTTTTATGGTTTAATCACGTGACAGCTGTCTTTACTAACCTTAAATCTCTGTAGCTATTTTGTTTTAAATTAGACCATACTAAAACATATATGTATCATTTTCTAATTTTTTGCCGCTACTCTTGGTATATTTACCAAAATAATCAAAGTTCAAATAAAAATATTTTCCATAGACCTTCATGATATTTAAGAAATAATTCATGGACGTCGGTGACTTGTTGGAGATTTACAAACGGGTGGCCATTATTTTCGTTAATATTTTACACAGAGCATAGCGCGGGGTAAAATAAACGAAAATAATGGACACCCATATGTAAATCAACTACAAACCATCGGCGAACATGAATTATTTCGATTCTAATATGACATTTAATGATCTGGACGTACCTATAGTGCACACGGTAATGACAGCTATTTCATTTACTGACGTTTTTGTGCACAAAACTTACTATGACGTCGTCTGATTCAGTGTAACGATTGTTGTGACGTCGCTCATAATGTTATTGGAAATTTTCATATGGTTGGTCGTCATGGTTTCCTTATTTCTCATATAAGAATTTCACTCAAATTTTAAAGAAATTCGATGTGGGAGTGATTGATAAATGATTTACGCAAACCAACAAACCAATGAAAAGACACCAAATGGATAGCCGATGGATTACTAATTTGCATATAGGGTGCTTGTTTGTTGTTTATTCGAGTGGCCCATGAACAAACAGAATTTCGATTTGTTTACTAATTTACTTAAAATATGAGAATAAGATTTGCAGAACCGATATCCAGTTACAATTTACTTTTATTAAAATAAATTTGTTTACAGGTAAAAAGTTTTTGTTGACACTTTGTCAAGTAATTACATAATCAATTTTTTCTTCGCGATCGAGATTCACTCCCGACCCACGTGTTTTGGTTAATCGATAGACCCCAGGGCATTAAAACAATAAATACAGGTGTTCAGTTAACCAGGTATACTAACTCTGTTTTCTACTCAAATTTTCTGTTAAAATGATAAAGAAGGGTAATTGAAAACTTTTTAGCCCTTTGTTGTGAAATTATGGTAATGCATGGCATGAAGCGGCAAAACATTAGCTTTCCATTGGTGTTTGCCATGTCATCCTTTAACATTTACTTAATAAGATAATGGAGAAAAGTGGCGGCAAATTTCGTTGTGTCTACTTAAGTTCTGAAGAATATGTGTCTCGTGGTTCCAGTAATTATTTGCTACATCGTGAGGCTTTTTAAAGTAGATATATTTGTCTATTGAAAAGTTTTCTTTAAAATAATTTCTCAAGACATGATTATTAAATAGATTTGGTCACCATTAAAATAAATGGACAAAGCCTATGCAGAAACTGAATTCACAGAAACTTCGGTTTTGTTATTTGTTACCACTTGGCCAAAGGTGGTTGACTGTTAGTCCTCGAATGTATTCATTAACCAAGTAGATAGTGCTTCGGTGCTGTCCCGAATTTTATTTGGAAGCGTGTACCATCTAAATTCAATAAGACAACAGCCATGCTTAGCCATAGATCTCCGACGCTCGAGCAATTTGAAACCCCACAGATTTAAGGCAATTTTCAAAGTTAAAAAGTGGCATATTCAAGGTAATTTTCGAAGTTTAAAAGGACATAATTCCTACAGAAATAATTAACCAAGACTTATCTGTGAACTAGCTTAATGCATCCTTGAGCAAAAGCTACTGTAAAAATATTATCCACATTAAAAGAGAAATAAATCTTATAAATTGCTTACAAAGATATTTTGTTAATTTTAAAGATAAAAAGCGGCAAAACTCCTAAAAAAATTCGAGAAGGACTCATCTTCGAACTCGCTTGAGACATCCTTGAACAAAAACTACTGTATAAGCTACTGTGTAAATGCTATCAAAATCCAATAAGTAATAAACTTTCTGCAGAGCTTACAAGGCGTACGGACGAGCGACATTGCTATATCCCCCGCATCGCGTTGCGGCGGGGATAAAAATTCGTTTAAAACTCGGGAGAATCCCCCTTGCTTACCTCTCTCCTTAGCTGATTTTAGCTTTTCTATTTAGACCATGTTTGTTATTTGTTCTCGATCAGCTTTTACACATTTTCGGTGTATGGATTTCCAAATGTTTGGATTTATCTGCACTTAAGAAATATAAGTTGTCAAAATTGTCATAAAGAAACTAAATTCACAGTAACATCAGTATTTTGTTATTTAAACAAATAAACATGCTAAAAACAAAAATATTATATTGCATTTCAGCCAATTATTATATACATTTTATGCCGTCCATAAAGCTGAAAACGGGAAACTATTTGAAACATGAAATGCAAAACATTAACTTGAGACATATATTATCATGAATAAACAAATTCGAAAAATAATTCCCTTTGATAAGTTTTTTTGGTAACGCGCATAACCGGTATATTGGAGGTTTGTTCCCCGACATTTACAAAGGTTATGCAAATTAAAATAAGAACAAAGCTGAATTCATCCGGTATGAATAAAAAACAGGATACACAGCTGAACTTCAAAGTTCTGTGTGAAGAATACCATGTTTTGGTAACTTTTATGGTTAAGAAGAGAATCAAAAGTAATTTTGCATTTAATCAATCGTGTGCTTAATTTATCTTGCATCAAACATTTCCTTAAAAATTTTCCGCCTTTGATAATGTAGATTTGAAAAAAGTCAATTATCATTACTATTAATATTAGTACTGAAGCTTCAGTGTCACAACATCCCACTTTCCTTGTATGTACAGCTGTCAAGATAGCAGAAAAACTAAATTCAGCCATTTTTCATACAACTGTGTCTTACGACGACATCCACTATTTTTTGGGAGGTATAATTCATATGGCGGTCTTAGATAACCTGTAAAGATACTGTCTTATAGTCAGTATAATGATTATTGCAGTGGATAGTCTTCACATATACGCCCTTCCCCTCCCCATTCTGGTAAAATATTTATACTGACAGTGATTTTTTGGTAATGTTTTGTGATGGTAATAAGTGTTGTTTTTGTGTGTTAACAAAGTGTGTAAAACCCTCATTTTCTAGATAAAAATGGATTTTTTGATTTCGTCATATCATATCTAAGATACAAATGCTAAACTTCATTTTCATACATTTAATGTCTATGCAATGATTTGTGTTTGTTCGTTTCAATATCCAACACCTAAAGCTCTTTAAAGTTCTGATTGCTTTTTATCTTGTAATGTTATTATACAATTAATGACTTTTGATGAGGTCAATACCAAAATTTAACAACCCAAGAGATGTGATTATTACCGAGGCCGTTTACGGCCGAGGTAATTATCGGATCTCGAGGGTTGTTAAATTGTGGTTTTAACCGAAAGCGAAAGTCATTTAAGAAATAATTCATGGGCGCCGGTGGTTTGTTGGAGATTTACATATGGGTGGCCATTATTTTCGTTAATATTTTACCCAGAGCGTAGCGTAGCGGAGCGAGGGGTAAAATAAACGAAAATAATGGACACCCATATGTAAATCGACTACAAACCACCGGCGAACATGAATTATTTCGATTCTTATATGACATTTCATGATCTGAGCGGACCTATAGTGTGCACGGTAACGACAGCCATTACTTCAGATTTACTGACGTTTTTGTGCACAAAGCATATTGTGACGTCGTCAATTTCAGCGTAAAGACTGTTGTGAAGTCGCTCATTATGTTATTGGAGATTTTCATATGGCTAGTCGTCATGGTTTCCATTGTTCCCATATTAGAATAATTGTTTTATTATATGAATATTTGTTCCGAAAATTTAACGTTTTACTTTTGCTTTTCCTTCTTTCAACGGTTTAGTCTTGACGTTGTTTCTACTTTTGGCCGAAATGGATTTTCCCTGTTACTTTATATGTGTACACGCTGAAGTGTTAAAAAGTGATGTTAACCTCACGTGCTAAATTGCGCGGTGAGACTAGGATTTTCCCTGTTACTATTTATGGTTACACGCTGAGGTGTTTAACAGTGATGTTAACCTCACGTGCTAAATTGCGCGGTGATCATCACATTTTGAAAGGGAAAGCGAAGTACTGATTTATCCAGTCAGAATCTTGTATATTTATAGTCATATAATAATGTTTATTATTTGTTTTCTGAATTTGTGTATATATTCAGTGTGGAGTCCCCATGCGAGAGATGTATGCTGTTTATATATTCAGTTATTTTGAAAGGATTTTTCATATGGATACACTATCATACTTTCAAATTTGGCATTTATTTGTTTGTGTAATTTCGAAATGTTATTATGTTCAATATTTTGTTATCTATGACCATTTGGCCAATGCCTCTGCTTGTGGACTTTTATCCCTCGGTGGTATTCACCAACTCAGCAGCCAGTACTTCGGTGTAGGCCCGACTACCGATTTAATCTGGAAAGTTGCAATATCTAAATTTATCAAAATATTGTTGAAAACTAAGAAGTATCTATCTCTTGAATAGCTCTGCCTTACTTATTTGATTTTGGTTTTTCCATTTATATCGTATTGGTAATTTGCTCTCTCTAAGAACCTTTGCACATATTTCGGTATATTGATTTCCAAATATTTTGATTTGATCTGCGCTGAAAAGACATGATTTGTCGAGATGCGCATATACAGAATCCAAACGAACAGTAACTTCGGTATTTTTTTTTATTTCTGACTACTTGTTTATAGTATAGTGCCCACATCTTATGATTTTTTTATGCCAAAATTCTGAGTCGATGAGTGCCCATTTGTTTTGATTTGTTGTGATTGTCCTTTGTTGGTCTTTTTGTCGGGCAACGGATGACAGCGATTGTAAGAGCACTTTTCCAATAAATTTTATGTTTATAGTGACGACCCCACATCCATGAGCTGAAATTACGTGGATTTATGACTAAAAGTTACTGTGAATTTAAATTCTGCATATGCGCATTTCGACAACTTATGTCTCTTTAGTGCAGATAAAATCAAAACGTTTGGAAGACCATAAACTCAAAGATGTTTAAAAACTGATAGAGAACAAATAATCAATATGATCTAAATGTAAAGCCAAAATCAGCGAAGGACAGAGCTTTGCATGAGGGAGATACTCCTTAGTTTTCAACAAAATTTACAAAAAATTTAGATATTGTAAGGTTTTAAATAGAATCGGCTTTCGGGTCAGCACCGAAGTGCTGACTACTGGGCTGGTGAATATCCTCGGGGACTAACAGTCCACCAGCAGTGACATCGACCCAGTGGTAATCGTTGTTCAATATCTATCAATGAATATCACTTAAACCGGTGATGGGGCTGTCTTGAACTTACTATGATGTATGAACAGAGCTCATTTATTAATGCCTCAAGGTGGTTTCAAGATGAAGGGCAAGCATGGTTCCATTTCTTTATCTAACTTTATATTTGTGGAGTCTTTATCTCATGTGCATTTACTCCATATCCTTTCATTGTTTATATATATTGAGTAGAACCATTATTAACTCATAGATTTAAGTAAGCAAAAAAAAAATCAATTAACATCCCATAGAATATAATTTAGATACAATCGACTGTCAAAGCAAAAAGGAGGAAAAGCGAGGAATAATTCTAAAATAATTAAAAAAACAAGAAAATTGCAGCAGAGCTGCGAGAGGGGGTTAACTAGAGACATGCGAAACTTGAAGTTCTTCAATAAAAATATAAAGCAGTGGGGAAATACTTATATTTGAGACCCCCCCCCCCGTTTGCACGAATCATACTGATAAATTGTTAATACTATTTATTTCATCATTAAATATTTTTTCTGGTGTGGTCGCGCCTTTGTCGGGACTTGCGATTTCAGTTCGAAACTTCGTAATACAGCTTTAGCTCTTTCCACTTCCGCTATAGGACGAAAAGTGTTTACAAGTACCAACCATCGTTCGCTTCGCTCACATTGGGTTGGTAAAAAACCAACAAAACATGGCAATTCTTTTGAACATAAATTGTGACAAGTTACAAAGAAAAAACACCAGCAGTGTGAGCCCTACAAAAACTGAAGGTACCATCAGAATAGGGCCTGTAAGTCTCGTACAATTTTGGAACTTCCGGGATCAAAACTTGTACCCGGAAGTTACATTTTAAACGAAGATATATGACGTTGCACACAAAAATTTGAACGTCATAATCCTCAGACGTCATGTTTTGGCGGGAAACGTTTTCTTATTGCCCGTTTATCGTGGATTCTCGTGAGTCACATGAGTCGAATTATAACGCTCTGTCAAATCATGGTGCAATGACCGTAAAGGTTCTTTAGTGACAAATGCAACAGTGATTATCATAACCTGGTGTTAAAGTTTTACAGAGAGTATTTTCGCTCTGTTGGCAAAATCGCTATACAAATTACTAACATGACAATAACTAATGAGTTTTGAAATGGAAACGCCATATGCCGAGGCTTTGGGAATAGTAATGCTCAGAAATAGAAAGTTCACTATTGGAATCATCACGTTGGTCGTAAAATTTTGATTTTAACTATTTTTTTTTAACATTTTCAAATGCATTTATAATTTTCTTTACAGATCACGTTTATGAAAGTTGGGTTATTTCTCTTTGGAAATGATCTGTAATCTAAATGATTTAATTTTTTTTTCAGAATTATTTTCTTTCACCGCTTTTAATTCTTCGTTACAAAAGCTTAAAGATAACAAAATACCGAAGTAACTGTTTATTTAGATTCTGGTACTGCAAATTTCGACAACTTATGTCTCTTAAGAGACTAGCCATGGAGTGTGCACATCGTGCATAGCTCTGTCCTTTGCTTTTTGGACTTTTCTTTATTTTATCTCAATCGGCTTTTACAAATATACTAAGTTTTTTTTAATTTGATCTGCATAGAATAAACCTTATTTGTCGAAAGGTCATATGCATAAACTTAATAAATTTACAGTCACCTCGGTATTTTCTTATTTTCTGTAAGATGCACTCGGTGCAGATAAAATTTAAGGCTGATAACAAGCGACATATTATCAGGAACAATTCACAACAGAGACACGAACTTGCAAAAGGTTATGAGAAATGCCATATGTATAACATTACAAAAGTAGATAATGTGCAGATAGCTGTCTTCAGTCTGTTTTTGGATTCCACAGTAGAAGGTAGGAAATGTCTAGCTATCAAATGTAAAACACAAAGAAAAGTCAAAGGATGTAACATATGTTTTACAGTCTACAATTTTAAACATGGCACATGTATGCAAAGTAAATCGGTATAGGGCACTCTATGAATGTGATTATTTGAACGAGCTTCTTTAAATATATGTATATCCATTAAATCAATCTCTGTATTATTTAATCACTTTATAACTAAATACCGAAGTAACTGTGAATATAAATTCTGCATATGCGCATTTCGACAACTTATGTCTCTTCAGTGCAGATAAAATCTAAAATCTAATTAAGCAAACCATAATAGATTTTCTCAGTTACACCGCGAGTTTCCTCAGTATTCAAATTCTAATATATCTCTTTTCAGTAGTCTGAATGTTAAAAATTACTGTTTTATTTTTAGTTATATCAGTTTCACCATTGAAAAAGAAAATATTATCACATTGTACATATCAATAAATGTTATGTACGACTTACACCAACAGTTTGGATTGTTTCAAATCTGTTTTTATTGGGTCCGTGTTGTTCATTTTTGTATATATGTGTGTCTTCATTTTCTTTTCTGTGCCATGCTCATGTTGTGTCTTTGTTTTCCGACGTTGCCATTGTCTTTGGATTGTTCATTTTAGACTGACGGTTCGGTTCTCACTTATTGTAAATAAGAGCATTATAACAATTATTCAAGGCCTCAAATGTATATAGGCACATATTGTTCTTAGAGTTATATATGGAAATGGAACATCCCTCCGTTTAATTTTCAATTCGATGAACTTTCAGACTGAAGAGAGTATGTTGGGTTTATTCATGGTTTTTTTTTAGAATATCAGCCTAAGATAAAACACATTATGTTTGAGAATGTGTGATATGACGTAAAAGGGGGGTAACCTGAGGAATAAGGTACGTTTCAAACAAAATTGAACAAGACTTTTCGTCTAGACATTGTCATTGAAGTTCTCTTTTTGTAGGATGAAGTACCTTTACGTCTTTGCGTTGTGTTTCCTTTTATCTGGTGCTAATGCAGGCTTTTTTGATACATTTACGGACTTCGGGAACACAGTTTTGGACTATGGTAAAACAGCTTTACAATCAGCCTTAAACGAGTTAACAACAAATGGAGTCCAAACACTTATATCTGCTGGTTCTACTGGTAAGGATTCACATTTGGTCATTTGTTTAATATACACTGCTATAGAAAAATGATTAATTTTCTTTCTTTTGATTTTTCATATTTATTTTTAGAAAAAAGTGATAATGGCTAGAAATTTATCTGTCTTTCTCATAGAAAAACAATTCTGTTCAACTTCTAGATATTTAAAGGGTTCCAATTTGTCCTATAAATCTAATTATCTTGGGACAAGATTGGTAACAATTTTTAACGAATCTGTTTTTGTTTTATAATAGTTCATTTCAATTTTCTAAATGAAAAAGGAATTACTTTAAAGCTAATATTTAAACTGATCGGAAAACATACTTACTATAAAAGGCGAAAATTTCACTAATTTCTTTAAGAGCATATACTTGCGAACTTTTCCCTTCATATAAATTTGTTTTTATTACAAATGTAACGAAATGTAAGTGAATATCGCGAAAATAAAACCTCGCGAATAGTTTTAGGAATCTAAATCGCGAAATTTAAACCACGCGTAAATACACCCTTATACAGGAGTTGAGCAGCATATGATATCCAAAAAAGGAAAATTGAGCAAATGTAATCTGTACGTTGTAAATAATTAAGCCTATTGATACTGACTTCGCATTGTATGTTATAACTTTTTGAATATATATAATAAATAATTTTACTAGATTTTACGTTGTGAGTTTTTCATTGTTGACTTATATGTTATCTTTTATATACAGCACTCCTTAGTTCGCTGTTAGGAAAACGTGATGTAAGGTAGGTAGAGGTTATTACTATAAAACCCAAATTTGAAAAAGGGGTAGACCTAGATATCAGTGATAACTTGGCTACTGCTGGGAATGATTAATGTCCTTGGCTCTCTATTGAGGTCTTATACCGAATATGATAAAATACACTATTGTGAAGGTGAACAAAACTTCAAAGTTGTAAGATATTTTTACATTGCAAATAGATGTTCATTTTCTCCTGAAAGTAACTACCCAACATTCAGAAGTGCTTAATGAGTGCATTAATTCTACATGTTCTGAATTATTATACACTGAGAAGATTTTTGCAAGGAAAACATTTCATTTTCCATTATTCACAAACGGAGATAAAGTGAAGCATAGAATTCGGTAATATAAAATGATTCGGTTGATATTAAGGATTTTTTTTATATCTTATATATGCTAAAATGAACATCTTAATTGAATTATATTTCGACGACACTGCCGTCTTCATCTTACGGTAAAAAATATGACTATCCTGTACATTGTCATCTTCATAATAAATGGTTTGTAGGAATCAGACGACGAACAATCTTTACTTCAATTAGCATGTTGTTTACTCTTTATCTACCTGCCTTTCATTTTTCGCTATAATGCAAACATTGTTCAATAATTTATATTTCCAATTAAGAACGTTTTTGTTTCAATGTCATATATAATATATATCACTTTATTCCCATTTTGGGTGAGACTAAAATGCTTTAATGTTTTAGTGGTTACCGGCTCCCCCGAGAGCCGATATAAATAATCAGTCGCCGGAAGTTAGCCTGGGGTGAATACTTTCTGAACTTGTATGGGCTTAAAATTACAATCGCAAATGAAATAAATGGTTTTCTTTTCCTTGATTGGTCTAAAGTTAGAACAATGTAAAGTATGTTCATATAAAGTATATCCCGTAATAAAACATTGCTGGGTCGTTTTTACAATCATCATAATAGGTCGTTCCGAACCCAATGGTACAACGTGGATAACTGTCCCGAGTTCCTATCGTTGTAACGCATTTGTGTTTTCCTGTGTAGTTCCCTAGCAGATTGATGCGTGTAGTTATAATTTTCAGCGACTCTAGGTGTTCTTGTTGCCCCTTTTATTTCATGGTGTGTAATTAAATGACTTTGAGAAAAAGAGACGTTTATTCACGGTTGAAAATTTACGCCGAGTGATTAGTTCTGTTATCACAGAGACATATAATTAAAGAGATTGGCAACATTACGAATTCTCGGGAAATCATCTGTTTACAATGTATGTAGAGTGTACCAGATATTCCTCCAATCAAGGAACACCCCATATCTGCATGGGTAAAAATCCATGTACACTCCCTATAGAAATTACTGGAGAGTAGTCAAATCAAGAGGTCCGTGCCTAAACCATGAACCTAGAACATAGTCTATTGGAACACCGTACAGCTCGTTTCTATCTTGATATCATTTTGTATGGGATGTTGACCAAAATCGAACACTGGAGGCTGTAGCAAACACTTCACATATCATATATCATTTATTGAGTAAAAAAGCTAAGAGCCGGTAGCTTTTTAGAAAAGCTAAACTTGTGTTTAATACCAATCAAAACCAAGTAAGAAGTTCAACCTAAGCTATTCACAACAACTATGTATTTCAGTTTAAACTATTATTAATTTATAAATATACTTCATGCCTACTTTCAAACTTTCATGCTACAAAACTTTTCATTTTTAATTTTATTTCAAGTCAAATTTTAAAAAGTTTATTTTTTTTTCACACAAATCGAGTCATTTACGGACCAAATAATATTAAGAAACAGGGAATTTTTGGGTTCTTTAACCAGAGTAGCAGAACGGTAAATGTTTTTGAAAACTTAAAGTATGTAAGAACCCGAATTTATCAAATGCTTTAAATATTTAAAAAAATTAAACGAATGGAAAAGCTTATGTTCGCCTACGTGTCGTGACCCGCTCAACAGAAAAATAAATGGCACAAATATCACGTTCAGGTTTTGTCTACCAACGAAAAAATCACCAAACTGATTGATGGACACAAATGACTTTTCTTATTGTTCTCTGTCTTCAATGTGCAAGTAACTAATGAGATTAATCATAAAAGCAACAGATCATGTTTACCCTTTCGGAGCACCTGATGATACCGCAATTTTTTTTAATGTGCTTTAGTTTTGTGGCATGCTTGTGATTTTTTTTTGTTGAGTAGTCAATGTGAATTACTTTGCATTTGATGGACAAGAAGTCTAATATTTATCAAGAAATAGTAAAGATTTTTTATTGCCCCTTTTTCATTTCTTTCTCTTATCCTCTTGGAAATTTTCTTTTTCATTTAAAAATAAATCGGCAAATACATTTTCTGTTTGAATAAATTTGAATGTCATTTAAATGTTTATTTGCAGTCTTGATCACCTGAAAGCTTTTCAGTTCCTTAAAGATGATGCTGGAAAAGTAGAAAATGTATTGAAGAGCTACAGCCATCAACTTCAGCTTATCTATAATGACATCCACTCTCTTGATTTCTTGAAAGGAGACGTTACGGAATTTCTTCACAAGATTGAAGGCGTCAAAAGTATGCACTTTAACATAAACAAATAGCTTAAGTGTAGCTAGATTTATCCATGAAAAATATACAAGAGATTATAGATAGATATGAAACAAATGCTGTATCAGATTGATATATTTCAGTTGCTTGATATTAAAAATGTCTTCTAAATGTTCAGATTTGATCTGCAATGAGGAGAATTTAGTTGTCGAAATGGACATTTGCAGAAACTCAATTACAGTAACTTCGATATTCGGAAATTTTCGAGAAAAAAAAATGTACAGGTCCTTCCCGACTGTGTCAGTATTCAAATTGCTACTGTCGTTATCTGTAATCTTATTGTCAGATTGTTAGGCGTTCAGAGTTTAGTATGATTATTGGGGAATGTATAAATTCAGATATTTTTCTAAAGAATACAAGGGAACATGTAACTAAATTAATATTTTGCAATTACTCATCATTCAAAAATAAAAAGGTTGAAACTTAAAAACGCTAAAAGCAATCCATTATTTTATTGACATGAAAACTTTATATGACAAATTATGAGCTACCGTTTGATTAAGGAAGAAAATCTAAATCATAACAAAAGAGCCGAAATTTATTGTCGAGTTTCTGTGTTAAGAAGTTTTGAAATTGCTTATGTTGGCTTCTTTATCGTCAGATGACTAGGGATTTGAATTTTAACATATTCATTCAATAGTCTGAATAGTATTTTTAATCCATAAGCTAGCGTAAAGACTATGTATGTTGTGTAAGCTTGTTAACCGAAACAGGCTGAAATGCTATCCGATATATTTGACATAAATTTTGTGACTTTATTTGCTCATTAAAATCTCTTCCCTTATTTGTGTATGTCTTCTTTTTTCTTTCCTGTGCCATATTCTTGTCATGTTTTTGTTTCTTTGTTTTTCCGATTTTATTATTGTCCTTTTAGACTGACGGTCGGTACTCATTTACTTTTGGGCAGGTAGTACATGAAGACACTAAATTTAAAACAGAAGCATTTTAAGATCTGAATTTTAGTAAATAGTTCAAATTCGAGGTTACTTGTACTGTTTTGACTATATTGCTTTCAGACTCACACAATGCCGCTCTTGACAACATAGTTCAACAATTTGCTGCCAAATTATCAACATTAAGTCACAACAAAAGGCAATTGTCAGGTTTGCTCGGCCAACTTCAGTCAACTTTCGCAAGTACAGTCCAGAAATTAAAAGGTGTAAGTATTTTATCAAAAATATGTGACAACGACATTAGAATACTGAAGGAACGAAGGAAAGGAATTTACAAATATCGAAGCCCAAAGACATAGCCAAAACGAGGACACAGAACACAATGACGTTAAACTCAGAACACTATGACGTTAAACTCAGAAAACAATGACGATACAAAGCACAGAAATAGAAAACATAACATTAAAACAAAAAGGCACTCACAGTGTGAACTCCAGTGAAACTTAGAGTGACATCAGGTGCCACGGAAGGGTAAGCATGTCCTGCTCTGTTAACAACACCCGTCACACTGCAAGTGAGTCAATCTAGGAAAATGTCAAAATCTGTAGTCAAATCCAAAAAGACGTGAATCTAGCTGAAAATGTCTGCTTTCATTTGAGATAACGACACGCCTTTTCTTTCAATGATGTTATGGTGACGGCCATATTTTTCTTGAGGGATGAAATTATTAATGGTTGAACTAATCGTGAATGGTTACTTTTGCGTGATACATGTAGCACCCTTTAAAAAAAAGTGAAGTATCATAAAACTCATCAATATAAAGCACTGTGAATGCATTAATTTTGAGACTTTTAATAGCAATAACAAAACCGATACCTAATAATAGGGAAAATCTTTTTTGCATTTGTTTTTAAAAGTAGGATAAATCTGTTGAAAAACAATATATGTGCTTTAGTAAGCTTATGACGGATATGCAAATATAACAAAACAACAAATACAGAATAAATGCAAAATATCTACACACATAAATTTACCGCCATTCACGTGCACTAAAGCTATGAATCAGACAATTTTAAAAGCATTACAAAAAGTCGAGTTATTATGATGAATACAACTTTTGTCACAAGAAAGACTAACACGATTTACAGAAGCACAAAGTGATAATAAAAAACAGCAAAAGACAGACGGTAAAAATAAATTTGAGATGACCTTGGTGGTAATTTAGAGTGATCATAAAAGATAAAAAAATCACAATTTTTAGCGTCCAAATATTTTATAGTATTTTGATATTAATTTCTTTTAAATGTCTACGACCTTTCAATAGCAATTGCTATTAAGATGCTACCGGGCACTATCGATATAGAAGGGGAGGTTTGGCGCGCCATAAAACCGGTTTAAACCACCATTTCTTTTGAAATGCTTGTTCTAAGTCAGGACCATTGCTATCGACACTTTTTTTTCGGTGGTATCGACATTTTTTCCTCACTGACTTGACTCTTTACAAATCTGTTCGAAAATTTTGTCATTACCCCATATACTATTTTGAAATTGGTTATTTGAAATTGTCTTAAAATTATTAGACAGGTCACTCCATAAACAACTGTAACATATTTTCTCTAATTTCTAACAAATTTAACCAACGCCAGTGTGATAAAAATATTTCTCATCTCTAGCGAGAGAGCAACTCACGAGAAATTTCCCGCCAAATTTATTTGGAACAAAATTATCGGTGCTTTATGTTTTACAATCGCCATTGGCTTTGATCCAGTTGAGGGAAAATACTATTTCGGTGATACTTAATCTTTTCCAGAAGATTTTTTTTTATGTTGCAGTACAAAGCCTATATGGAAATTATTACCAATTCTTATATGATTAATAATTTGATTAATAAAAGCTGTTTATTTATTAATTGTGCACGAGCTTTTAATTTTATTTTTTTAAGATATATGATCTATGTCTTCGAAACAATTAGCCACCATTTTGAGGTAACATAACATCAGGAAAACGTTAACAAAAATGACAGCATGCAGAAATAAAACTGAACATGAACTTCACAAAACGCACAAAACAAAAAAATGCACACTAGCTGTGTTAACCCACAAAGTGCTGTCCAAAATATGCTTAATGAGTAACAAAAGTTAGGAAGTATGCACTCAAATTTTGGTGTTTTTTTAGAATGAGAGACAGGGATATCGTATATATCAGACAAATTTTATTAAAATGAACATAAAACACGTGTTAAATACAGTATCACTTTCTTCCATAATTAAATCAACTGATAATTAAAGAACATGCCGTAAAACTTCCTACAATGTCCGAAATTACAGACATTTAGTGGTGTAACAGATCATCTGAACCAACAGTCTGGTGGCCTCCTCTCTGGTCTTGTAAACGGATTAACTAGTCTGAACGGTGGACTTGCTCAGAAATTGCAAACAGCAAAAGAAACTGCAGCACAACTTCTTGCAGGTGGACAAGAAACCCTAGCTGGTCTTCACGAAAAAGGAACAGGCTTAGTCCGTAAGTAGAATTAATTTTAATTTTAGGTACCGATTATTTAGTACAATATGAACTTAAGCCATCATTTTGCATCCGTCGTCCTAGTCGTGGTCGTCCTGTGAAACGAATATAAGTAATTTTGACAGAAATGTTGACCAATATGGAGGATTATAATTTTAGTGCAAAGTCGGATATCAATATGGCTGTTTGGGTAACAAGTGGTTCAGCACCTTCTTTGACTATTTGATTTGCCTCTTGGACTCCCTGTGCTGACAGTTCTGTTCAGTAGTCTTGTAATTTACCCTAAAGACAGTTGCGTACATTAACGATATCATAACTGGAAAACTTTTACATAATGAAGTATCAGAGTATTCCACACATTCAATATAAACACCGTCAAGTAAAAAAATTCAATTTTTAACGCATGTCAGAGTTCCCTTCTTAGAATAGTGTCTCTTTGCTATTCATTTCTTTTTTCGTTTCGATGAATTTGACATTATTCCTGTGTGTAGAGTTTTAAAGCCAACTTTTTTACCTTTTCCGTATAATCCTTCCTTAATCATACTTAATTTTGTAATTTTCAAATTCAGATCTAAATTGTAATCAGATAATAAAAAAATATAGTTTTAAAAATACAAGTAAAGAGAATGATGTAAAGTTGACATTATAACCATTTGGAACACTACCGGTGCAGATAAACGAAATACCCGTACGGTCGTACTAATTATTTTTATTCTACACACCGTAATACAATTTCTGGTAAAACACAATCATCACAAAATGAAAATTACTCTGTTTTGTTTTCCCAAAAGTAGTTGTGTTCATGCTCATTTTCCCAGTTCTAAGTGCCCGGTTCCATTACCCCAAAAAGTGAGAAAAATTAGATGTAAAAATTATCTCATTATCGTGTCATGGTCCAATTTATGTTATATACTGTCATACTTTATCCATTTTAATTCGAAAGCCTCGAAGAGGCTGGAGAAATGATAAAACCATCCAATAGGTGTCACATGATTAAAATGAGCGTCAAGCCTATTGACCCACTCAGATGAACTGCGTGCCTCCGCCGGAAATATAGTGCGTAGGTTTCTTTCAAATTCCGTTTTTTGTATACGGAATAGTAACGGTGTTGCAGTATTCACGTCCGTGTCCCTATTAAAAAAATCAGCGCGCCTTTTGCGTAGTTACATGTATATGTTTTCTGCATCAGTAGTCTTTAACCTGTATTGGCTATTTATCGCACAGTGAATAGAAAAACTTACGAACGGGTTTATCGAATCAATATTATCTAATTTCCCGATTATATGAATTAGACATTTTTATGCAGCAGTCTCTTGGGAATATCATTTTACTCTCGGGGTTGGGGGGTTGGGGCGGTATTTATTTTATATCATAAGATTTATTTTCAAACACTTTTTCAAGAGGACAAGATTATGTATATTGATTTTACCATAATGTTGTCAGAACATTTATCAAATTTCAGGGAGGTGCAGATTCCATGTAAGTCCCTGCCCCCTTCCCGAATAAAATGGTCGTCTCCCTATCATCTAATTAGACATATCAAATCTAAACACCGAAAGAAAAATCCTCCCTTTCGATTATTTTGACACCATTTCGGAATTACCTTTGATATTTTATTCATTTTTCATAAATTTCACTTTCTCTTCCCGTAGATTGAGGCGGCTCTCTAATTTCCACAAAAAAAAAACAACAAAACAAAACAAAACAAGACCAAAATAAAACTAAAAAAAAAAATTAAAAAAAAAACCAAAACAGAATAAAAAAAAATATAAAAATGTTATTTTCTATGCAGCATTTCTATGGATGACTTTTTCAGGTTTGTATATTTTCCGGGCTTTCGAATTTTAGCTCCTTCGGAGCTTTGATGTTAAATCTAGCTTCATAGCTTTACTTTCTTCACCTTGAAAAAAATTATTACACAACTGAAAAACTAGACTTCAAGAACTATTCCAAGGGGAGCAATTTGAGTTGAGTCTTTCCCGTCCTTCTGTAGCTCCGTCCATAGCTGGCTTTGGTTTTTCATTTATATTGTATTTGTTTTTGTTCCCTATCAGATTTAACAAATTTTGGTTTATGGTCCTGTGAATTTATTTTTATTTAATCTGCACTGAAAAGTCATAAGCTGTCCAAATGGTCATGTACAGAAACTAAATTTACGTTCTTTGGTATTTAATTATCAATCTGCGCATCAGGTTTATGTACTTTTAAGAACAGGATAATATTCATCTTCATCTCTTAGTTATGCACGTCTTTGTGGAGTTATACAAGACTATTGACTACAATGCCTAATTATGTATATTATATACATTCTTTCTGAATGGTCAGGTATTTCAACGGAACGAAAGTCCCTAAACATGAAAAAAGTCAAAACTTGTTGAGAGCCACCCCTTTTGCATTGTTAACTGACTGCCAATGGCCTTCACAGTATTGTCTTTGATGCTTTGTTGTACATATTTGTCTTTTGGAAGGCTCGACCTTTTTTCCATATTATGAAAAGAAGATTTTGTTTAACTACACCTCTTCTGTCTCCTAAACCAATGAAATCTCAGATAATTTACCGTATAGCTGATGCGCTTTTGTTTCAAGGAATGCTCTTTCAAAATTTGCAAAGATTGAAGCTTTCTGATTTTCAAATTAACGAAATTCTGTTTTGGTGTGCCACTTCTCTGACGTCTTTGATTCTCTCAACGTGTTTTTTTACCACAATGCTATCTTGTGCAGACATCATGAAACGAATTGACACAACAAGACAGAAGACAGAAAAATCGAAAATGCAAAATCTTTAGTACACAATGTCAAAACAACAAAAAGAAAGGCAAAGCAAATCAACTAATAAAAATGAACAAGAACGCCTAAAAATTAAACACTTTCAGTTTGAAACTCCACAAAAACGGAGGCATCATTAAGTGCTCCGGGAGGGAAAGCAAAGCACGAATACTATATTTAATACATCAAATATATATGATAATTATATCCTGGGAGATTGCAAAAATACAATCTTTTAATTGTAATACGTTATATATGTTCTAAAAATGCATGAAACACTAGAATTAACATCTGTGCACGTGATCAATAGATCTTTTAACAATAACTGCATAGCTATTTTGCGATTAGGGACTATGATATAAAAGTTTTTTTATCAACTACATTTTCCTCATCACCCCTGTTGATTTTGCTCAACCTAATTATTTACATCAATATAGCGATAAAATAGCAATCCAACAGTTATTTTAGTAGGACTGTTGTTGAAAGCAGTGAAATTCCAATTAATAATTTTCTTCATATAACAATAAGATTGCCTAGAATCGTTTGTTTTATAATATAAAAATTCTTTTGTAGATCAGGCAGTGAGTGGCCTTGCAGGACAGGCACAACAAGCCGTTGATACCCTACTTCATCCTGGAAACTAAATGAAAAGTTTTACAATGTAATATATAAATAAACATTTGACAACTTAATCATTGACTTCTTTTTAATTTGTTATCTGTTAACATGTTATTATAGTGCAAACAGTTGGGTTTCATCAAAATAACACATTTTGCAAAATTCCGAAACAATAATCAAAATAAAATACAAGAAAAAATAAAATTGAAAATAAAAATATTAGAAAATAAATTATTGGGTAAATAATTGAACTTACACAACAGTCAGACACGCTATCGGTAGAAAAACCTTATTTTCGTCAAACTTACATTGTATCAAATATGATATCATGATATTAAACATAAGAAGAATAATAAAAATGGATGAATAAAACAATAAAGGGGAGGTTTGGGTACCCACAAACCGGTTTAACCCTACCGCTGGCGTTTGCTAATGCCAATACCAAGTCCCTAATTCCTATCGTTGTCCACGTTTGTCTTTTGTCTTGTTCGTGTTTTCCTGTAACGTTCCCTGGCAGATTGTTGCATATAATAATTAAATACCGAAGTTACTGTGAATTTAGATTATGCATATGCGCATTTCGACAACTTATGTCTCTTCGGTGCAGATAAAATCTTAATGCTTGGAAGACCATAAACTCAAAGATGTTGAAAAACTGATAGAGAACAAATACCCAAACATGATCTAAAGATAATTATAATTTTCAGCTATTGTAGGTGAAAACTGATATCTATTTTTTTTACATGACATGGCAATAAATGAAAATTAACTTCCAACCAAAATACGTTAAGTTTACAAAACACAATCAAGGTTGTAATGTTTACAGGAATAAAATTGAAAAATGATGAAAAACAAAGAAGAAATCTAAACAAA